>JALRMI010000634.1:0-12105 GCA_026120165.1 Leptosphaerulina australis
AAAGCGTCGGCTGTCTGCCAACCCTCTGCATCCGGGCATAGCTGCGGATATAACGCGGCTGCAACCGAGTAGGAATCAAACAAACAAACAAACAAACAAGCTGACAGTTGTGCTTGATTGAAATGTGATCGTAACTGGCAGTATGGCTGCCATGGAGAATACTATCTGACTAGTGCCACGTATATTGAGCGTTGCGGACCTCAAGGGTATGTATGCTGTAGTGATTGCCAAACCAAATTTTTTCCTAATCCATTCGTCGCTGCAAAAAAGGGATTTCAAGGGGATCACCGCCTACTGCAACAATCTGGACAGCCTTGGCATGACAGACTGTCATCACTAATTTAGTTCACACTGTGAAGTTCTCTCACTCTTAAGATGCAAATTCACAAAGTCAACCCCTCACTACTAGCAAATCGTCTGGTTGCAAGTACACACATAGATGCTTGCATCTGGATTATTCAAACTACAGAGATCGCGACTGTAATTGTAACGTTGCAAATGGTCTGCCCGGAATCATCAACTATGATGATTTTACTGATGTTTCCTGTGCTAATTGTCAGTACCCAATTTCTAATGTTACTCTATCTTGGCAGCACATTCATAACGTCAGAAACGGCGGTGTTGTTGAGCTGCCAGACAGCGTCGGTCACGTGACGCATGAATTGAGTTGGGTCGATTTTCGGAGCCGTTGGTCTGATTTTATCCACTGAGTCTGTTATACCTTCTTTTGCGTCGCAAAGGTCTTGAGAATCAAAGTTGAGGGTGAAAGCTCAGTACAGCCCTAACCCGATGGAAGATGATCTCGGGCGACTGCCAGCGAAGATTATACCAGCAGAATAAATAGTGTTTAAAATGCAGTACATAATGCAGAAAGACAGGCTGAAGGTGAGGGACTTGGATGTCATCGACTGCTGTTGACAAGGGAGAAGAGCAGGCGTTTGGACTTAGCTTCTAGGAGGTGTGGTTAGTCAGCAGAGCTTGGACCTGAACAACCTTCAACCCGTTCGCAACTTTCGTCCAGACGCGTAGCTTCTTTGTAAGTCAAGGTGACAATGCAGTCTGCTGGCGTGCACCAAGTTTACAGGCTTGTACTAAATCAATGTTTTGAACCCCCTGCGTCACTCAAGACCTCTTACAGCTGTAAATCGCCATTACTCATCAATCTGCCTTTGGAAGAACTCTTATCTCGATGGGTTGACACGAGCCAGTAGGTACTCTGGAGCCCGACAAGGTCGCCTGGATTATAAGTTCACAAAGCTTGCGGTTCCTTCTCGCGTTTCACATTTAGCAATTCGTCCCCGTTTAGCCGTCCTGTAAAGGTGACATGCAGACTACATCACGCCTCTCCAGCGCCTCTGCGAGACCATACTCACTAACCTCGCCAGATCAGAGCTCGACCTGCTTCTTCGATATTGCGTACCACACTTGCTTGGGTGCTTGGAACTGTGTTGATATTACATCATAAAAAGCTTTACGTCGCACAGATGGCCCTCAACAACACCTCTACAGTTGGCATTCACCGCTTCATGCTTGCACGAAACTTTGCCCAAGGACACACGCCCAGATCAGCATCTGGAGCATGCGCTGATTCTCAACGGCCGGCAACCGGACTGGGATAATTGCCATCCTCGCTTAATCAACGACACTAGAGACGCACGCTGCTGCACGTCTGAACAATCCAAAGCGGACTCGCTTCCGACCTGGATGCCCAACGGCCTCAGAAGGAACGTTACAGATGCAGAAATGCTGCGCAAAGAGCAGGTTATCAAGGCATCGTGATTGTCTGTCCAAGGGACCCATTAAGCGCCCACTTTCGCGCCGACAGAATATCAGGACGTTTCAAATGGCACGGGCGTTTACACAACGCCACCTTCTATGGGTCTTCTGTCAAACTTCTACCCCACCATTGCCCCTAAGACCAGACGCTGGTCTAGCATTGTGTCGGTCCTATTGCGACTGAGCCGACTGACACCGCTCATTGATACAAAGTACCTTGCGGCGCGCCTTTCCAAATCGTTGCAAGTACGCTCTATAATTGGTTGCTCATTGTGTTCCGCAGATATGCTTCATACGCGGTTTATTCCATGACACGTATTGAGATGCGAACGCGAGTAGTGAATGTCATAGGTAACACGAGGAAGTGTACAAAAGCACAAGGACTTGCGAGTCCAGGCTCCTGGGACAGAGCAGCTGATGCAGTTGCCAGGGTTATCATAGGGCTACTGCAGCAAAATAAAGGAAGATTGGCTGTTCCAAGCTCAGATACCTTTCGGCGCTTCGATGGGGTTTCTACCTCCGTACGACACCTTGCACCTGTACCCCTCAGCTTGCGTCATAGAGCGGAACGGCGGGCTGGTCATGCACGTGCAGAACCAGCCCCTTCATTGAAATTCTTGTAGGAACCTCGACAATGCTGTTCTCGAGAACTCGATGTGCAACACAAGGCATTCACAGAACACCTGCACTATTGGCGAGGACTTCACGAGAGTATACTCAGGACTTGTCTCCATACCGTTCAATCTTACTGACCACAAATGTTAAGCCTGTCATCCGCTTCTTAGTTCGACACGATGAATGTGACGACCGATTCAGATTGGTCCACTCCACTACTACCTGCATATGCAGCTAGATGATAGGTACATTTTCGCAGCCTTCTGTCTTCGAGCCAAAGTCTTCAGCTCCTTGCACATGCTGGAGAGGAGGCATGAGCAGTCAGAAATTTCAGCCTGGGACCCCGCCTCCCTACCCGCCTAGTCGTTCTTGTTACGGTGATGAGTATCACAGTCAGGCTTTACTGCTCTCTCGCAATGTCCTGATAAACAGCATCTGAATGACAATCTTAACACCTCTTACTGCTCAATCTTGGACGTATCATACTCTCATTTTCTTGTTTGGGTTGCTCACAGAATCCTCATTCTCAGCGTACAAGTAACATACGTCAACCTGTCCAGCCAACCAATTCACCTCTGACCGCGGGGGACATGCACATAGCCATACCAGGCCGACATCGACCCACCTCATGAGCCGTAGCCCGCCAATCCAGCAGCTCCTCCATACCCACCACTCACAGTCCAAGGTTCGGCGACCGCGTTTCCGACCCACACACGCACAGCTCGTGCTCGTCCACTGATCAAAATTGCGTGCGACCATGCTCCTTAACCCTCCGCAGTCTATGCGCGAGCACCGCACCCAGCGCAAACTTCTCGTCATGTGAGTTAGTAGCGATGCGGACTGCCTTGTAGCGAATTTCAACGTCAGGTCATGGCGAGAACTACAGTTGGTAGGTCAAGTACGACTTCAAGGCCACTTTTGGGGCCAAGTCCGTTGTTAACATGACGACAGAGAGCATCAGAAAGTTATTAAGACGTATTGAGGCAAGAATTAGCATCAAGTCGATTGGTTGAAGTGTTATTTGCAAGGTTGATAGAAGGCCGCAGCAAGGCCGCATCTTTGGTGTTTTTTTTCTGATGGCTGGTGTGGCTCTGTGCACAACACGAGACCGCTTTCAGACCTCACAATAACATTTCACTTCAAGCATCTTTTACTGCATGGTTTCTGGGCCAACAAACTCAACGGTTTTCATGCGCTGTGTCAGACAGATGAACAAAGTTATATCTCAATCTACTTGCGAGAAGAACTATTGGTTTGGTTGTATGGAGATATCTCTTATTCAGTAGTTGTGGCACTCACCATGGCTGGAAAATGCTGCATCAAGTTGCCACCGTATTGGCAATACTGGAGGCCATTGGCACAGCTTTCACCCGGACTCAAGTCCTGGCATGATCACCGGTGAGAATAGCCCAACAGTAGATTGGTCTTGCTTAAGTGTGACGCGTTTCCTGTGGGCTATGGACATGCATTCCTCGCAGAGAATACGGTAACAGTGCGGCAGCCAGTACATATTGATTCGTAACACCCATGACTGATGGCGAGGTGAAGGTTCGGGATATGCTCTCCTCATCGATCAACCAAACCGCGCTCGCCACGTCAGAGGATCTCCGATGGGGCATGATTTGGCCGGTTCTAGTGTCTGTTTGGCGTCTAGATGATTGATTCGACACGCAATGACGGGCTAGGTCCCGCGTCAACTTCACGCCATCTTCTTATCTACCAGAAGCATGCCTGTCAGCGTGCATGGCCTAGCAAGTCAACAATAGGCCGGACGCGGGAAGACCGAGCCGTTAAGTGGAGAGACTGATCAGCTGTATGAAAGGGTGTCGACGGTGCAATGCAATATGCATGCGGTCATTGCTAGCGTGCAATGAGAGTGGAGGTATGGAGTAACCGGATGTGATATCTAAGGCAGGTCGCTGCAGCAGGGGCAGATAAGGTGACTGGCTAGCAATGCCTTAAGCTCGTGCTTGAAAGGTTGGCAAATTTTGTGCCAGCCAAGAATAACGGCTTGACTATTCAGTGGAGGCGAGGGTCGACCGGGAGGCCATCGGTGAATGGTAATGATACTATACACGATGATTAGCGGGACTCAACGCGAAAGACAAGGGTCAGACTGAAGAAACTGCAAATTAGGAAATGCCGAAACACGAAATACACAAGTCTGGAAAGCCAGAAAGTGCAAGAATGTAAATCTGAAAGCTGAAAGCAACGTGCGTACAGAACCTGGTCAATGGTTCAGGGAATGCTTTGTGCTTGGAAAACATAGGAAGGATTGCAGCTCGAACTTGGCCCGTGGATCCCGTTCGCTTCCGAGACATTGAACTTGCTTGCAAAACGGTTACCAATGGCCAACCAATTGTAAATTTGTTAGAACTCGTGGACCGGTCCATCGCTCGGCATGGTTTTTGTAGCACGTGACCGCATCTCGCTTCACTGACCCGCCTTACTTCACTTTCGACGATTCGAACCGCACGTCTACAGACCATTCGAATTCGAAAATGAGCGCCCTTTGATACACAACGACAGGGAAGTTGAGGGATTTTTACTTTCACTGGATGAGACGGCGCGATTTCTGGAGCCACAATGCGGTGATCCCTTAGCAAACGTGATATCTTTCTGCAGCTGGAAACGCCGGCACGGCCTAGGGTATCATTGCAGCTCGTCTCCGCAGTGTTTTAGCGGCAGAATGAGCGGTACCCGTTGATCGTGGCAACATCGTTGGACGCGGCCAGGTGGGGTACTACCATGTCCGGCAGAAGGATAGGCCATGCTATCATTCTTCGGTTTGACAGCGGCAAAGGCCCGTAACTGAAAGAACGGTCGATGGATGGGCGAGACCTCTCCGGTGAGAGCATAAATAGCGGTATAATCTCTCTGAAAATGAGCTCAAATTCACACTCAATCAGACTTCCAGTCAAAGGGGAACATCTCTGAACAGCCTCCATCTCTTGATACAACAACATCCTTGTGCCTCCTCTTTCTCCTACATCAAGACTCAAACCCCTTACGAGAGGCCGTCTGCTATCC
Source organism: Leptosphaerulina australis (assembly GCA_026120165.1). Classification (NCBI taxonomy): domain Eukaryota; kingdom Fungi; phylum Ascomycota; class Dothideomycetes; order Pleosporales; family Didymellaceae; genus Leptosphaerulina; species Leptosphaerulina australis. Next base: position 5,422 of record JALRMI010000634.1, read on the forward strand.
AACCATTCAGTATGTGTTGTCGATAGTCAAGTTTAGTATGACCCCTAAGCTGACCCATCCAGAGGCCTGACCATAGTCTGATCGTCCAAACCAATTGTTTGAACGACGAAACACTAGGTATGCCGACAGACCCTGTCAAACAAACAGTTGTGGGACGAGGCTAACAATGCCCAAGCTCCAAACAATCCTGCTCTTGACGCTTGAAACATGTGCTTCTACGACCAACATCGATTTGGGTGCGGCGACTGGAAGTGGGGTCACTTCCGCCAGCACTGTGCCAAGGAGTACCGAATCGGTGAAACGTGTGGCATGAAGCTCATCATGCAAACGATTCCCACAGGCACCAAATGCAAGCTCTGTGAGAAGATCGACACCAAGATGCGCCGCCGGGCCGCCGAGGTCGAACGCATCAATCGCTGGCAGCGCGACGGCAGCAAATTCCGGGCTTCGATCGACAAATCGATGGAGACAATTAGGGGACTGGACTACGAAATCTATGAGCTCGGGTGCGAGCGCAACCGAAGATTGCAGCAAGTTGGACACTGAGCTGATGGTGATCGAAGCGTGGCGTCTATGAAAGTTTCATATACAACTGGAGTTGTTTCTTTCTCGGATTGAGTCCATTCATTTTTTGGCGTTTGGGTTGGTGTAACACAGTGCACATGGACACTGGCTGGTGGAAGGCGGGAAGGAGCTTGCCGGGCGGTACCTCTTACAATCGCTTCTTTCATCTCTCCACTTCATAGTTCAACGACAAATTGAATGTTTCAAAATACCATGATTGGTTGCATCCTGAAGGTTGGCGATGGTAGCCGCTGTGCCATAAATGGGGGCTGAAGCTATCCAATCCGTGAACGTCGCGTAGCCGCAAATGGAGGTAAAGGATGGTCGTGCACGGCCCAGCGGGTAAGGCACGGCGTCCCGCTTTCAAACTTGAAGATGCAGTTGCCCACTGTATGTGAAAATGTGACCGCGAGCATCCGGAGCAGTAACGGCTGCTATGCGTTGGCGGATTTGGAGGATCGACGAGGTGTTGTTGTGACGCGCGAGGGGTAATTTTTTGATTCGCAGCTGCACGTGATGGCACTAACCTTCTTTCAGCAGCTCTTGCAGGTTTCGTCCGAAGAAACACCAGTGGCCCGTGCTCGCTCAGCCTTCTGAATATCAACACACAATAGATAGTACCTCTCTCGACACCATCCATGTGCTTCGATCTGCACCATCCTACGGACTCACCTCTATGCTTGAGAGTGGACACTTGCTCTGTGCTTTGAATTGTGGCCGCTCACAGAATAGCGCAACGCTCCAGGAAGCACAGCACGTAAGCGCCTTGTGCCTTTCAGCCCTGACTTTCGTGTCTTGCAATCGAATGATGAAGATCGGGTGAATCGTTAAAGAGAGGGTTGTAGCGTATTTTAAGGAGAGTCGTGTTCAGGTAGGGTGCCCTTTGTGCTCTCGAGCACGGGCAGGGCGCACATTCGTTGCAGAATGTGGTGTCCCTAGTGTCGCATCACACCGTTCGTAAAAGCCGCGTCCTCTGTTTCCGGTCAGCATGTCAAGAAAGAAAGAAAGAAAGGACGAAGCTAGCAGTCTTCTCTGGGATCCATCAAAGAGTCGTGTCAGTGTCCTGGGCCAACGTAAACATCGAACAACTCTTACCCCACGTGGCGGTCTCTGAGTGGCTTGACGTGTGGCCGATCATCCACAACGACCTTTCCTGCACCCTACCTCGACATTATGCCAGTCGAATGTTGGACTAGCCAGAGATGCTATGGCTATGATATCCGTCATGCAGCGTCTGCAATAAGTCCTGATAGTGTGGGGTTGATGGTGGTGGTTGCAAGAGCTGGACAATTGGCAGTGAGGGTGATCCCGATCTCTTGAAGTTTTCGGAAGGGCATCCTGACCTCATGGGCGAGTAGGGCTGGCGCTTATCATTCACATATTCCCATAGCCTGTACGACCCCTACCCTAATCGAAACAAAGTATTCACGGGGCTTGTGAGTAGCTTAGAGGCTATGGTCCAATGGTGAGCTTGGATAGTTCGTCAGCAGGACAAGACTTCCGATCAAGCAGAACACGACATGTACCTCTCGATGCTGCCAACAAGATGCATTGGGCAGCAGCCAGCAATTGTGTACATACCTGGTACGTATCTCAGGCAGGACGTGGACCAATCAACGATTCAAATATCAATCCTCGGTTTGCTGGACAACCTCCTCCAAATGGCGGTGTTCGTGTCAGCTCAAGCATAGGAATGCGTTAGTTTGGCGGCCGCAAGACTCCATGCAAAGTGCTTATAGTTGCCAATCATGCTGATAGACGTTGTCGTTCGAGGACTTCTAGCATGATGACCCTTACCGGATTAAGATCGTCATGCCTCTATAGCGCTCCCGCGTACTTATTGTTTGCATATCGGAGCGGGCGCAATGCACCCACCCTGCCAATGGGATAGTCGTAGATGGGATTTTGTAGTGATCCTTCCGCTTGGCTCCTAAGACTTGCGAAATTTCAAGGAGATGTTTTCCTCATCAGACTTAATGGGATACCAATGGCTGCAAAAACAGCCCAGCATTCTCTCTCGACCTCGTACTTCGAGCTCAATATCTGAGTTAGCCGCGTATGCGTCTCAGTTCTGATGTTGTCGAACAATGATTGATGTTGTAAGACGTCAATCGTGGGACAGCGTCGACAAGGGTTGCCAGCCAATGAGGGTGCAGAAGCCCAATATCCACTCACCAGGAAGCCGCCCACATCACCCAACGAAACGTTACGAGACATCCAGACTGCCAGCCAATACACCAAGCGCTAATGACTCTCAAAATCAATACTAGTTGAAATAATTCGCTATAACGGACCACTCTTCTACATCGGAATACGTTGAAATCCCTGAGTGCCATGCAGTGTTTACTTGCATACTTACGACTTGACGCCACCGATAGTCAGCTTGCCAGCACTGGCAATATGATTCGTTCAAATATTTGCATTCAAAATATGAATTCTCAAGGTCAGTCGTTTTAAATATTGTGGTACATACACTCGAATTGCTCACCCGTGGGCCACACACGATTTGTATTTTTCATGTGCAGTAATTTCCTTTTATCGAAACTTATGATACTTGCACTGCATGTGTAATTAATGTTAGATCATCAACAATCAAAACGATTATTGTTAGTAAGAAGCTGGGAACCACTAAGCTTCATAAGGGATAGAATCGTCACTCTAAACATCATCGCTTCTCGGCTATATCGAGTTGATTGACTTTGCAAAAGGGAAGATTCAGAGTTACGTGCGCAAGAGTTTGGGTTGAATCTCTTCTGTTATGTAGTGGCACTCAGCTTGGAAGTCCACCCACAATCGCTCTTTAACGACGCTGAATCGACGAAGTCTGGCGACAAGCAGCTACCAGTGCGACCCGTAGCGACTAATGTCATAGAGTTAATGCGGCGTTTGTCTCGCCTCTTCTTAGGGCTTACTTGCATTCAACATTTCACTTGGTCTTTTGTGGCCAGCTGTTCTTGTAGGGCTCCAAGACACATACTCGACTTGCATAAGTGAACTTCTGATTGCAATACGACGACTCTTCCCTCCGACTCTTAAGTTGAGGTACCGCATAATTGATTACTTCAAGATGGATGACAAGCATGAATCAATAAACTGTAGTGTTCCCCAATTACAGGATGGTACACTAAGACTTGTTAATCCAGTTCAAGTCTCTAGGACTCCCAAAGCAACATCTTCAAAATGCTACATTTAACTTTTTTGACTTATGCTGACATATCAACTTGTGGCAGATAATTCACGATAAGTTTATGCGCCACCCTCAAATGTTCATTTTTACTCTACTACACCATAGCAATTCTTCAAAATGTTCCCCAACCACTCTTGTCGAGCCACATTGCACCCGGATTACATATTTGACGCGATTCGAGAACGGCCCGAGAATGTTGCTCCTAATTTTTTAAGAAATCGTCGGCCCAACTTCCACCTACGGACGTAGTCTGGTTTTAGAGGGGACCGTACAGCTCATTGACAGTAGCAAAAAGGACTCCCCTATGTATGAATTCTAACAGAATGACTCAAAATCACCGAAGAATGGGTACTTCATCCTGGTTCCCATGCTTTTTACTCAGAAAAATTGAGAGTATCACAGAGCCCACACCAGGCCCTTGAGCGCCTAGAACTACGGCAAAAATACGTTCATTTTTATGTTGACAACACATGTGTTACCTGACACCTATCGGTTACACATACCAATTGTTACAGGGGACTTTTCTAGCATGTTACCAAGCCATAGGGGCCTGCAATATCAAAACAAACTGTGCCCTAGGTCACATTGCTACAATCGGCAATGAAGAGGCTAATAGGCTCTCAAATGGGGAAGCACACAGTCTCAGAACCCATTGGGGAAGGAGGGACCACGGTATCTCACGATTGTATGTATGAGAATCGTCGCTTGAAGTATGTTCAGAGACGTCCAACAAAGGTGATAGCTACAGCAGTGCGCCAATCTGTCTCAATAGCACAACTAATGAAGCCTCTACTACTACACATGCAAGGCTCCGAAGTAACTACACTTACCACGCGCAGTTCTATCATGCCTCTTCTCTCTAAATTAATCAGATGCCGACTCCACGTGGTACCATTGAAAGTTCAACCATAAAAATGCCAACAAGAAGTGCTCCTGCAATACATTCAAAGCCCATACCAACATAGTATACTGCCATAAGACCACCGACCTCTCCACACGGCGGCCAACCCGGGTTTTTCAGTCATCAACCAAACCTAAAGAATATCCAGATGAGGTTAGCAATACTGTTCGGAAAATATGCTTGGATTCCCCTGGACCGATGCGGAGGCTTTTGCTCGAAAGGCTTACGTCTGAACATCACACAAGAAACATCGTCTACGACGGTACCGTACCATCATGGTTTCATAGCCAGGAACGCTCTTTATGCTCAAAGGGAGTCAGAACACTGTCTAGCCCTTAATTGTTTGGACCGGGGATCAATGTAATTAATTGTCGGTAGTTCTCTGCAGATATAAAAATACCCACCCATACGTACGGCTCCCAAACCATCTGAAATATGTTAACTAAGGCGTACCTTGACCCCCATAATACCGCTAGTGTGGTGGAGCAGCAACGATGGGGCCCACCGCATATACGAGAAGAGGTGGTCGTCTCCGACGTTTGGTGGCCGCTGACTGTTCCTATGCAGCAATCTGCCCTTGCTGTCTAGTCTGTAAGGTCTCGCCGGTAGTTCATCTCTTGCGAAGAACAAGATAATTACTGGCTTCAGCACAGAAAGTCTCACCCGGGACTCAAATAAATTGACTGGGTTCAGTTTCTGTATTTCCGACTCACCAGAGGTGCATGAGATTAAAAATGCTGGGTCATATGACCAGAGTTGCCAACAAGCAAGCAAGCTCAATTTTGAGGCTCTATACTTGATTGCTTGACGATTTTGCAGTGCTGTAGCTTGATTGCTTGACTTGACATGGCTTTTGGAGCTGGATTTGATTGCCTGCTTGATCAAACTTGAGCTATCAATAGCACTCAAAACGTAATTTCTATTGTATTGCAGGCGGCGGTTCCTCACACTTATTCATGCCAAATTCTTTGATTAGCTTTTCATTGTCGTACTTCGCAGTTTTTGCTGTACTTAAGGTCGTAAACTTTGCCTTCTCCCATCGCTGTATGCACACCAAAGCTGCTAGCAGCTGGCTGCTTATCTTTCGCCTTTGCGGCTCCGTTATATCCCCCGTCACCAAAGGCAACTCTCAGGCTGTTTCATCAGTAGATTGAGAGGCCTGCGAGGCTTGCAGTATAGGCCGTGGTGATGGGCTCCGTTCAAGCTCCTCTGGCTGACTTGGCGGCTCTATTGAGCGCGGCTCTGGCGTACTTTCAGGTACCTCAATAGGCAGCTCTGACTCAAGCTTTATCTCAGCAGGCGGTTGGGTTGGTGGAAGAGTAAGCTGCTCCCGGCTTTCTTTCCAGCGCTGGGTGTGGGTTCGGTTGCGTTTGGAAGGCACTTCGGCTGTCTCAGCGGACTCGCGGTTACGCTTGGGGGGCATTGAAATCGTAGAAGTCAGCTAAGCCGTGAGGAACTAAGCTCTAGGTGCAGACAGGTAAGCCAAAGCATGAGTTTGGGTGGGTATTAACACGCTATAGCACACAGCAAATGCACGTAAAGTACGCGGTTGGTTGGCCAACATCATTACTTTATGTTCAGACACACTGCATCTCGCAACAAGAAATATAGAGAAAAACTAACATCGGAAGGTGATTCAATGGGTTTATCTTGACAATATGACTTCTTGAGTCATAATTTTACATTGTGGTTGTGGCAGAAGAATTTTTGAGAGTGATAGCTAAGATTTGTGATGTGTAAACGCCGTGCAGCTGTTATTGTGACAACGTAAACTTTCCCAGCTACAACAGTACAACTTTACCTATTAGGATTATTGAATAGCCGTTTATTGCTTTGAAAAATTCCTGTTTATGGAAGATGGAACCGAGAGGAACATTAAGTGCTTATCAATGGAGAGGGGGCGTGAGATGCACACTTGCAACAAGTAAGCCAGTTGTTGACACGGCAAAGGGTATCACATAGGTGATAGGTGAACCAACAACAGTCGTTGCAACGAGGTGAGCAGATGGGTTGATTGTGATTGATTCTTGCT
>JALRMI010000635.1:0-12104 GCA_026120165.1 Leptosphaerulina australis
CACACTGGTCCGAGCTTCCGCACGGATCCACCTGTACATCATGTGACCACCTCTCTTCCTGATACCACCAAGTCACTTATGGACTGTATTCTCAACAGGTACAATATAATCTAAATTCTACATTGGCCAGAATTACAAACTTGCTCTAGATCCCAATGCAAAACGACATTGAATGTCCGCAAATTGAAAATCATCAAGTTGTATCAGAGTGTTGTCGAATGAATGAATGAGAGAAAATTAGGGGAGAGGTGGAGAGTGATGGAGAATGAAGAATGTTGGATTGAATGGATTTATAGGGGTTAAACACAGCCAGGTCCAGTATGGCCGTGTTGTAGGGATTTATGACACTGTTCAGGATATGAGTCTGATTGCAGAGAAAAATTCAGAAAGCCACAAGGTAATTGGTAGGTTGTAGAACAAGGCATGACGAAAACCCCTTGCCAGTGTTCACTTAAATGCTGGGGTGTCTGGTAAGCTCAGAGTCAGAAAGCCATAAAATGAGTTGGAAAGACCAGATATTTAGACACAACACATTTTGCTTAATAAAGACTTCACTTCTGACTGATACGAGCAGAAAAGATCCACTATTTACAGACTGATACCATAACATCCGAATCCCTCCTGCATCACACCGCTTCCTACTCGAGGAAACATTTAGGCCAGGTTGGCATTGATGAATGAGAGGAGTGAACCAACGCGCGCGTACACGCCAGGCTGATTAGGCTGAGCACATCCGTTACCCCAAGATACAAGACCGATGAGAACGCGGGTAGCAGTGTTGACGATAGGGCCGCCGCTGTCACCCTGGCAGGAGTCCTTGCCTCCAGCAGCGAGGCCGGCGCAGAACATGTTATCAGTGATCTCAGAGACACTGTAGTTCTGGCGACAAGTGGCACGGGAGATAACAGGAACGTCGACCTTGCGGAGAGTAGTAGGCGAAGAGCCCCCCTGAGTAAGAGTCCCCCAACCGGCAACGGTGGTCGTGGTACCAGCAGCAGGGTCTGAGCCTGCAGCGGGCAGGGTCGCATAGCCGATGGTTGAGCTCGTGGGGATAGCAGTGGCAAGCTTCCAGATAGCGACGTCGTTGTTCAAGGTTGAGCTAGAGAAGCTGGGGTGAACTGTGACCGAGCTGACACGAACGAGGGTCCCTCCAGAGTTGCGGTTCTGTCATTTGTCAGTTTAGAAGCTTTGAGCTACAGATTAATGATTGAGTGGCATACCAAGCTTCCAGCGCGGACGGTAAGGGTGGAAGCAGTCTGACCAACGGTGCAGTGAGCAGCGGTGATAACAGTGCGGGAGTTCAATAGGGAACCACCACAGAAGTGAGCACCGTTACGCTGCAGACTGACAATGTAGGGAAATTCGCCAGCTGCAGCGGTTGTTCCACCAACAATGGAGTCGGAGTCCTGAGGAGTGGGTGCAGCGGAGATGGCTGAGGCCATAAGACCGGCGAGAAATGCCTTGAACTGCATCTTGAGGAAGCGGCGGAGGAGTGAGTGTAATGGTTGTTGGGTGAGGATCAGTGAGCGGATGTCTCTTCTGTACAGTCGAGAGATCCCATATTTATAGCTCCTCCTGAGATTCTCATGAAGGGACGTCTTCTCTCTCAACCTTCCCTTTTGGCTTCGCTGGTAGCACCAAGACCGCCAAGCTGGTGTTGTTCACTCTCCTTCCAGATACAGCCAATTCAGGCTTCGGCGAGTACCAAAGCGATCAATATTCCACCGGTGTAGGGCTGTTATCTGATGCAATTCCATGTGCAGGTACCTGTGACGATCGCTAAAGAGGAAGTTCATGCAGAGAAACGAGCCCACGAGATCTCATTTGCTCTGGCTGTCGCACTTAGCTTGGTGGGTGTGACGTGCAAGTGTCACCCCGCAACATCTTTGAGGCTCAAACCTCGAAGAAAGTGTTGTATGGTTCGAGCAAGCGTAGATCACTTTTCTTGGGTATGAAACAATTCTGTACTTGATTTACAGAAGGACTAATGTAGCGCTTAGGCTTCGCTCTTTCAAGGAGAAGCTCCGCGCTTACTGGTTGATTCAAGCATGTTTGAGAAAGTATGGTTGTGCTGCAAGATTAGACTACTTGATCGGCATACGAGCGACATGGTACCCATGCAATTCAATGTCCGGCAGTCCACGTAAGATATCGTGACGTGAGCAGACCTGCCACAAATAATCAAGCATGCGCTGCCTGTAAATTGTCTTGGAACTTGGCAAAGTAGTACGAAACAATGTTAATATCGAGCATGTCGAATAGATGGCAATTACGAGACTTGGTTGTCTTGGAAGTCGAAGGAGGATCTGAAGTGCCGCCGATTCTACGACCGATCGGGCAATTCACAAGCAATGCCAAGTTAGGCTTCGCGATAACCTAGCGCATCTGCCGAAGCCCTCCGCAAGGCACTCCCGACGACCTAAGACACCCTCACGCTAATCATTACTGGTATTAGCAGGTGCTTTATCAGAATTATGATTGGCTCCCATGCTGGGTTGCCGCGATGTCACATGTAATGACGACAATGAATGATCGTATTAGCGAATGATTATTGGTAGTTGGTTTGCTCCAGAAATTTGCCAGAGATCGCATTTCCCATCCGATGCTGGTAGATTTCGAACGCGCATTCAACTTTTTGTCGACAGTCAGTCTTTCACGACTTCTGCTGTCACCCGCTCTCGCCAATATGGACAGCCTTGACTCCCCGTTTACAATCGAGCTGAACGGCTCGCCTATCGCATTGTTAGGCAACAACGCAGATGACAAGACACAAGCAAAGATTGGGTCTGAAGCAGCTGTGTTCACGCTCAGCGGCGGCCGTCTGCAACATGGAGATTGGGTATTGGGTAGGAACAGGACCGAGAACCGAAGCATGCTGCCAAAGGAGGTATACTGGTTCAAGTCCAGTGCAGACGATGATAAGAGAGTGAAGCCCATCACTGCTCATCAAGACGGTGACATCATTCAGTTGAAGTTTGATGGTGCTTCTCTGATGCTTGAAGATGACAAAATCTTCACAGATCTTCTAGGAGGTAACTAAGCCACTGCTGTTAATCAATTCACCTTCGATTGCTGATGTGTGAAAGATGATCAAACCGAAGTCGTGGTGAAGTTACAGTCGTGACTAGAAACTTGAAACATGGATCTAAGTCGAAAGATTACCGTTGTGAGCTTTGGTTTTAGTGGCGAAGAGATTGGGGCATTATACTTATTATTATGTGCTCTATTTACCGTCTGTTTTGTGCCTATGTGGCCACGCAGACTCTTGCCTATAGGAAAAACTCTATGAGAAAACCTTTCGTGTGCCTTACCTACAGTCCCTGTTCAGAGCAGGTACTGTAGTTGTATCCTCTCCATTCGACCGCCTTTGCTGCCATTCTTGCCCCTGTTCGGGGAGATCGAAAGAATTAGGGGCATTATTGTCGGAATAGCGTGACTCGTTTAGGCTAGCGCGTCAAGGGGACGCGCCTTATCTCAGTAGAGAGGAGGGCTTACCCCTCCATGAGAGAACACAGAACAATACAATCGGAGTAACACCCACAAAGTGCACACGTGTGTAATGAAGTCCTGCCAACAATTATACTTAAACATCCGCTGTTTAAAGCTTTGGCGCGTGAGTTAAAGTAAGAAAGCAGCATTCCGGGTGCACTCCATTCAAAAAGTCTTTTGTTGTCTTGTGCGGTCGGTGGTTCAAACTAACACTGTTGCTCACTAGTCAGACGTGTCTCTAGAAACCACAATTCGATGCTCATCCTAATCTTTACATTATTTGTAGACTAAATTTGATGTGCGTAATCGGAGGGCCCGCGCATAGACAGCCGCCACTCCCGCCGCGTCATGTCACGAACGCGCGAGCTATCCGAAAGAGCAGAGTTGGTAACAAATAAATCAAACAAATCAAATTCGCTTGATTTGGTTTAGTAGTTACATTTATGGGTTTAGTGCTTACCTGTTTCAGTGAATTTGATTTGTTTGATTTGTTTGATGTCAACTCTGCGAAAGAGGGATTGAAGTGGGGACGAAACAACGCTAAGTCATGGGGTAGGTCCGGTCTTTCGACAACAACCCATATTAGTACCGCGGATACCCCTATAACGATGCTGGTCTGCGGCACGAAAACTATCGTTATATCGGCGAATATTGCGGGTGATGACCAACTACCATCGGTTGGAAACCAAAATATGAAATTCAAATTTGAATTTTCCAAGAATACTGCTCAATATCTTTTTGGGTAGCGATCGAAATCAGGTATTTGGTAGCCCATTTGAAAGTGCTTGTTTAAGAAAGAAAAATAACGTCTTGATAACCTCCCTCCCTGCAGTTTGAACAGCCCTCTGTACCGTACAAAACAATCAGTACTTCAACCCTGAGCACGCCTTGCTTCCGCCACACCTCTTAAGTTGCCATATGCTACTAACAATAATATGCTAGAAAGTAGTCTACAGGCGTACAACCCTATTAAATAGAATGATACTGCTGTGTTAACACCTTCAGCGCCTGTTCCATACAGTGCTTTGTTTTGCTGTAAGATCTACTCCTCACTCTACAGCAGCACCGTGATAATCTTGCAGCTCGTGAACTTACGGCTCCTGATGACGCCCAAAAGCGTTGCAAGACAGTGCAGAGATATCTGTAAGCGTTTTGGCTGACATTGAACGAGGGTTTGCGCAATCACAACATATAATCTAATGCTCCCGAGTCGAGCGGCTGTTGATACTGTCTAGGGCAAAACAGCCTTTCGCGCCGTGAAGAGTGCTTATGGCACTATAATAGTCAGCTTTGTGAATGGGCTACAGCAGTGGCTGTATATGTACTAACGTGCCGGTACCGGCTTGGAATCGTGCGGCCAGAGGCTTGGGATTCTTAGCTACAGTACTAAAAACGAACTCCGGCGGGTACCTCCAGCGAGTACTGTAATTTACAGTAATGAATGCTATACATGTTTACATTTTTTAAGTTGTGTCAGAGTATCAGGCGCTCGTGAGAATATTGCAAACAACCGCCATGCGAATTCATACTGTCCATTGCAGTCTAAACAAAACAACGCGCCCAGATGGATAGCCAAGACAGAATAGATCTTTCCACACTGCTATGCAGTCTGTTTGATACTCGAATGGCAGCCATGGAAAGGATTGCGTGTTGCGCATCACCCACTGGCCATGTACTGAGAGATTTAAGGGCTGCTCCTGCTCAACAGACGAGGTAAGTAACAGAGTTCGAGGCAGCTGAATACACCTTCCATTGGTGTGAAGGACCTGGCGTCCAGGCGAAAAAAAAAATAAGATGTTCAATCTACGGAGAAGGGCTGTCATGCACGCTGCGACACGTGCCCGTCGCTGTCTCCCACACTCGCACTGTCTTATCCCAGGATGCTGAGGCGACCAGCTGTCCGTCTGGCGAGAACACCACCGCAGTGACAGATTCTGAATGGCCCTCCAGCACGCTACGACACACATCCCAGTCTGCTTCTCCTTCTGATACCATCTACATCACACGTGGGACTGTTCCAGCATAAGTTTATCGTACAACGCATATTTCCGGTGCAAAACAAATTGCTGATGAGTGCACCTGTAGAGGTGCCTCTGCTATGATCGAACAGAACCGCAAGACAAATCGATTTGCATATCGGAGGAAGCCTGCACAGCCGCTGGATGATAACTGTATCGCAATTTAGCACGAGATAGATACATATTTTATGCAGAAGCTCTCACCATCACCTGTGTCTGCAGTTTTGATATCAGACGAACACACTGATATGTCTTTCCCATCAAGCTCATCGCTTCGAGCCAATGCAGAAGGTGCTTCTGGGGGAAGACATGTAGAGTGTCTCTGTCTACGATGCTCTGCTGGCTGCGCTCGAAGTGCTTGACCCAGTAACGGCACGCATACTGTAGCTTGGGGAGAGGCTGCTAGCCACTATTTCCCGCCCTGTCTCGCTTCTCAGCATCCAGGGTTTTGAAAGACCGCATATATCTTGCCGAAGGCCGCTGGGCCTAGACATGAGCTCAAGGCAGCGAGACGCCACCTTCCCGTGTGTGCTTCTCTCATCTACCGACCATGTCACCCACGTGTCCCGAGCTAAATCGACCCGCTCTCATATACGATGAGCCTTTCGACGTGCCTCTCGAGATGTCTCAGCAAGATAGCTAGTTGTTGCCTGCATACATGTTTCTAGTCTGACGATGGGCATCATTCAACTCATACTGACAAACATATAGTTCTCCTGCTGTATACTAAAAGCGCTTCATTGCAAACTGATCACATCTGCTTACTGTAGTAGCGTTGACCAATAACTCCCCACAGGAGAAGTTCTTCCGGGTACATACAAAGTTTCATTTTATATAAGCTTTCAGCACATCAAAAGTGAGCTCGATGGGGTTGTAGTCAGGTGAGCACGGCACAGCGTGCCCAGCATCATTGATGAGAGCAGCTGCCGCTGTTTTGGTGTGTACACTAACGTTGTCAAGTATATTGGCCATAGTCCGCTGGCTATATGTGCGCCTGATGGTTGGAGAATAGGCGGTCAGCTATCCAGGACATAAACTTTCCATTACTAAAGCACCCCTCCTTCACACCTGTGCAAGGGAGTTAGCTGTTCACAGTGTAAGCTGAGAAGATTGCGTGTGTAATTCCTCTCCTGATGTCCTGAATACATCAGCTTGGCTCTCGAACTGAGCCATATGCCTTGTGCCTCCAGCCAGTCTTCTCGTCAAAGACAAACTCACTCGTCAAGAAACACCAGATCTTAGGCAGCAAACTGCCGCATAGTATGGCGATAGAAGTCTGTAACAAACTCATTTCAAAGGATACAGAAGGGCTTAAGGGTCCTTGTAGTCATCCCTAGAAAGGAACTGGGAGACTGCAGGCTTCGAGACCGCTACCCCTTGCTCTATAGCAATCCAGTGCATAAAACCCTCTTGACAGAGCCAGATGCAACAGATTGAGTGCTCAGGGAGGGCGTCTCTATCATCGGAGCTAATCTTAGACCGCTGTTCAAAGGCGTGTTGGTGAGGTTTTCGAAGCGCACCATGATGATCAAGATTCGCAAAACATTACTGACAGTTTGCCTGGAACAGATTGACATATACTTTTGTGCTCGTTTGTCGCAGCGCTCATTCGTAGCATGACGCAATTTTGTGGAGTGTCTGATTGACGGGATAAACTTTTTGTAGGATTATGAATTGCTTCCTTGTGCTCTATAAAACATTGCGAGGGCCAAACAAGAAACCAAAGTTCTGAGCCTTTAGAAGGCCTGAGACGAAGTCACCATACGAGTCGTTTGGTCGAGTTGGCTCCTCGACAATATCGACAAAGAGCTCACGAGCTTTGCCGCACAGTGTTGGTAGATTGTTAAGTAGGCCATGCGCGAGCTGTAACCAGTCTGTAGCCTGTGCGAGTCTTGCATGTATTGGCTGTAGTTCCGATTCCATCAGCTCATCATCGTTCGTTCTGCAAAATCCAAATTTTGGTCGCTTAGCTGCATTGTTTGTTCAAATATCTCGACGTTCTCGCCGGATTTGCAAGCGATCAAGGCCCAGTTCGCCATACACCAGAATCTTCTGCATCCATTCAGTATCCTGTGCACATCGCATCCTTGATCTTGGAGCCGCTCAAGGTATGCAATAAACTTGTAAAGAAGTCGGACATCAGTATCAGCCTGAGCAGATGCTGGAAAAGCTAAAACTTCCGGTAGTAGTATCAGGACTGCGGAGAGCGGGAAGCAAAATGGTTGCCTTCTTAAATGATTAGCGTTGAGGAATCGAGAACATCGCTGAATAACTTCCACGAGGAACTCACCAGACATGTGTGAAAGGCTGCGACTGTAAATGAAGTAGCACTTCAAGTGTCCCACGAGCTGCCATCGCGCAGGAGGCTCTAGATAGCCTGCTGCTGGCTAAGGTTTCGTCCAACTTTGAAGGCTGGCCTTCCGACTGATCCGAAGTGGGAGTCGCACCATCCGTCAAGATGGCCGCCGCTGTGCTGAGCTTGCTTATGCAACTATAGTATATGTACTGTAGCATAGCAACAGGCATCTCAAGGAGCGACGCCCCCTGTGCCTCAACGCCTGGCTGAATCTCTATAGGCAACCCAAGTTTCCATTCTTCAAGCTCAGTATGGATCTTGATTATGGCTTCGAGCAGATCTGGGTTCTCAGGCGTCGAAACACGCATGCTTTGCACCTGTAGGAGTAGTTTGTGTATTTCACATTGTTTAACAGCAAGAGTTCCTCGGTGTCGGAGAAGAACAGTCTGCTGTAGGCTCGTGGTCTTCGGTGGGAAATCGCCGGGGCCAACAACATGGTTATATGTGTCCTCAGGAAATCTTACAAGAATGTCTTCTTCGCTTAGAAGTGATGGTAGATCATAATTATGCGCCATATCAACATTCATAATGTAAACCGCCCAGAATATCCGTCTACGTCTGTCCACTGCATCGGCATCCAGGTGAGTGTTATTCTCCTCCTTGTGCAGGCCAAGCAGATGTACCATACGAGTTGCAGTAGCTGTCAGCTGTGCAGCAACATAGGCGTTAGCTGTTCTTAGCACGAATAAAATCATTGCTAGTAGCGCTTCGCAAGAGGACATTCCTGGCTCTCGAATTACAATTTCGGCAAACATCGCAAACGCGTTCTTAAAGAAGGCCCATGCCGTTGGCGATATTGTAGTGAGAGCCTCGTCAGTTGTCCTATGCAGCAAGGATAGCCCAAGAGGGAACATAGGATCGCCCATCGGCATGGGTCACTGTGGCAGTCGTCCAGGCCGGCAATGTATTGCTCGTCGAGCTGGCCCAGCACATCTTCCTTTGCAACAAAGACACTGTCGGTATACCCGCCCGTGAAATGGGAAGGTATTTTGGATGCTGTTAATCGACTGCCCGTAGATGTCGCGGAACGCTAGTCTATGGTGCGCAATTGCAAGGGTTGAGATGAAAGTGAAGGATATATGGGTCAAGAGAGTAGATTTTATAGAGCTGTACCGCGAATCTCCTACGTGGCAAGGGCTAGCATTGACGTCTAGGTCATCTACTAGCTTGCCGGGTGTAGGTTCAGATTCTTGAGTTCGTCCTTCCAATGTTGGACGTGGCCGTATCTTTATGCACCGCAGCGTTATCTCATGCTCGATCCGCGCGATACCCAATCCGGCCAAGAAGTGACACGTCTTGGATTGGATTTGGATTGGATTTATATTTAACGTCCTATCTGAGTCCTAGATTTTTGAAGACGAGAAACGCAAATTGCATCTCTGGTAATAAAGGGGGGTGATGTCAAATGAGGGTGGTTTCTATAGTAGTACAAGAGATGATGTGGGTTGAAACCCAAGGGCCGATGCAGTGCAAGCAAAGCAAAAGGCAGAGTCAAGTGTAATATGAAGAAAGTGCCAGCCCAGTCCTCCATTCTTTCCTCCAAAAGTTCGGTATCGCAAGGCCTTGCTGACTGCCTGGAATTAAGTTGTTGTCAAGTCACAGAGACTGACGTTCGGTATGATTGGAACTGCGTGCAGTTCCGGTCGTTATGTTGTGATGAAGAGCCGGTGCTCTGGCGAATCGGTGGTGACTCTGGGTGAGCAGAAGCCTTATTCGTATTGGGCATGGCAGTGCCCTTGTGTTCAAAAAACAGGAGTAGAGGGTCTCCCGTTTTGGTGTATGTCAAGGTGTTAAGATGAAAACTGTGCGCTGTCTCACCACAGGCAATGCCCATCTCCACCATCGACACAACGTCTCTGCACTGGCTCTGAACTATCAAAGAGTCAGCTTCTCAGGCTTCACCACGTGGAGGTGCAGAGTCCGGGTTCGAAGCCCTGTGACACGTCTTATCGTACTGTTATCATAGTACGATTTGAAGTTATACCAACAGACACCGTGGAGTTGAATTGTCTCAACTACAGGGTGCAATAGATCCGCCGCAAGGTGCTTCGGAGGAAAGCTAGGAAAACTTACCCTTGCGAAGCAGCTCTGATCTATCTGGTTCTTCATCTGACCCATTGTTGCACCGACTTCAGCGGCAAACGCTGTATATTCCTCGGCGGCACCATCGCTATTTTTGGCTTAGAACTTTGCTTGCCTCTTCCCAGGGCCTCGCCGTCGTGGCGTTTTGTATACACAGAGCCTCTCATGCTTTTCGCACTGGCCGCAACAAGGCGTTGCTCCATCGCAGCGTCTTTTCTTTTGCCTGCATTGCTGGCATGCATGTCGTATGTGATGGCTTGAGCTGACTCGCCTTCAAATAGCAGAAGAGGTGGAGTTCACTTACATTTGTTATTCGTTTGCATTTCACCATGTCTGCGAAACTTGAGAGTACTGGCGTACAAACACCCGATGCTAGGTGCGGATGCGGAAAATCTTGTCACCTGGGGAACCACAATGTTTCTCCTACAGTCTAGTATGATTTGATTATGTGATGTAAGTTTTTACACTTTTTGTCTTTTATCGCCAAGCTGCAAACAAGAGTCCGACGCGCAAGCCGCATTAATTACGGAATGATCTCATATGTAGCTTGACTATTTTAAGCATGGTGTGCGGATGCAAAATACATCCGCAAATGTTCGAATCCACCAAACCCCTCACTAAGCAGCGTTTGCTTGCAAATCAACGTTTAAGCTGATCACACTACGATCAGAAGCAGATCCAGCCTACATCCACCAATCCAATCATAGCCCAGCGATACCATTTTACAGTTTCAGCAAGAGCCCTTGCTGCTCTTGTTAGCTGGTTTGTCGTGATTTTGCGTGAGTATATTCCGGTCTCGGCCTAGAAGTTCAGCTTTGCAGCCAGAGAAAAATATCCGCGAGCCTTCGATATGCTGGAAGCACTGAGCAGCCCAGTATATAACGTAGATAGAAGACGCAGCAAGTTTAGATCATTATACTCAACTTTCCTTTAGCCGTTTGGTTCAACAACTTATTATCTGCTATTCCAGAATGTCCTCAGTCGTTGCAGTTGCTGGAGGAACCGGCAACCTTGGTCGTGCTATTGTCGAGTGCCTCGTTGCAAGCAATAAATACCAAGTTTTTGTGCTCGCTCGAGAGGTAAGACCCAGAATCTTCCATGATGATCCATGAGTTCATGTATTATATTCAGGCCAGCGAGGAGAAATCAACCCAATTGGGAGTAAAGTTGATTGCCATCGACTACAGCAATATAAACTCCATTGTTACCGTTCTCCAAGAGAACAGAACTGACACGGTGCTCTCCACAATCAACTCTGTTACTGGGAATGCTTCGGAATTCGCCCTCATCGAGGCTGCCAACAAGTCTACGGCAACAAAGCGTTATATTCCCAATACCTGGGGAATTAAATACACATCTGAGTATGTCTCCAAAGTTTTCACGATCAAAATTACACTCATCACTTACACTATAAACTGTCAGGGCGGCCGATTTTTTCTCCCCTGCTAAGGATAAGGTCTTGTATCTTGACGCCCTCGGAAAGACAACGCTTGAATACACGACCATTATTAATGGGTTCTTCCTGGACTACTATATTCAGCCCCATATCAAGTCTTACCTTACCGGCATTACGTTGGCTATTGATATTGCCAATAAGTCCGCAGCCATTCCCGGGTCTGGTGATGCCCCTGTAGTGTTCACCTACAGCTTTGACATCGGCAAGTTTGTCGCTGCGCTCCTTAGCCAGTCATCTTGGGAGAAAGAGTCATACATCATCGGTGACAAAGTTACACTGAAAGAGTTCCTTGCCATCGCAGAAGAAGCCAGAGGGACCGAATTCACCACTGTTTATGACTCCCTGGATAAATTGAAAAAAGTTTCAAGTTACCGAACTTCCTGGTCACCTGCCAGTATACCCCTTCTTACCGAAGCAAATACTTCAGGGTATGTGCGCTACGTTAGGCATCCTGTTCGAGCGAGGATTTTTCGATTTTAAACCTCAGAAGACTTTGAATGATCAATTCCCAGAGATCAAGCCGAGGAGCATTAAAGATCTGGTTTATGAGTGTCGGTATACCGTCTCGGGTCCTACTTGGATAGGTCCGGGAGGTAATGTGACCTGTACGACCTGCACCTTGATGGAGGAGGGGGGGAAGGAAAAGATGGCAGCGATCACGGTCACAACCGTGTATCGACTTATGCAAGAATCACGATCACAA
>JALRMI010000636.1:0-12082 GCA_026120165.1 Leptosphaerulina australis
TCATGGCGTCGTGATAGTAGAGGTGGTAGTCAAGCTTGTTGAGGTGCGCGTTCGGATTCTGAAGTTGGGGCCCGAGCGCGGGAACACACCAAGGTTGGGTACTGTAGAATAGGAGAACATGAACATAGAGGACGTCAGTCAAAGCATGTTAATCCCCCCGCCCCGGAAGGAATTGCTTGTGTGCGCCACAGGAACAGTCATCTATGGCAGGTGTCCTCATGTAGCGAACCGACACTTGGTATAAACGCGACCAAAACGCTCAATTAACTGAATACAAGCCTGAGCGTACCTTCTATGTATATCGAACACCGACTCCTGATGAGTGGCCTGCCCCGTACCTTACAGCTACAATCCTAATATCTATATCCAGGGTATCAATACGAACAGTAGTCTCCCGTGCAATAAATGCAGAACAGCGCGGATATCTCTTCCGCCTTTTCAATAATCGGCGCTCAATGTTCGTTCAAACGGTCATTTGAACCACCAGCTCCTCCTCTCATGAAAACCCTCCTCGTGCTTCCGGTCTTGCCTAGATCAACAAAGTCCTGTACCGGCCTCCTTGCAGATGTACGACTTCTAGATCGGCTAGCCGAGCGGCTCTCGCTCCTGCTCTTGCTCCTGCTCTCCCCACGCTCATCCTCTTTCATAGCTTTGTTCAAATTGCTGTTGCTGACAGAACGCGCCTGCTTCATCATGCCCTCAATCCATTCCAGTTTCTCACCAGTGAGATCCACCTTTTTTGCCTTTGGTCCTGCAAGCCCAACTTCAGTCCCGTGCCACGACTTTTGTGAGGTGTTTGATGGAGGTGTAGCAGCTTCTTCGACGATTGCTGGCGTGGACTCTCTCTCAAATCTGGGCATCGGAGGTGGCGGGGAATCAAACGTTGAGATGCCAAGGCCGGCCAGCTTGCCATCTGGTGTTGTGTTTGGAGTCTTACGGCCGCCTCCACTGAAGCGACGCGACGTACTCATCGCGCTTCCGGGTCTTGCGGATGCATTGTCTGAATTCTGAACTTCGAGGCCAAGAACCTCGAACTTCCCTTCGCTCGCCGTGCGACGGCCGTGATGTTCAGCGTATTGGCGCAAGTATTCGCCAAGGTCGGACCAGCCACCACCGACTCGAACCATAACACGCTCGCCGTTCTCCCCCACGCGACGGATGAAAAGTTTGATGGGTTGTTCTTTGCCAGGCTGCGTGAGATGATACAGTTTGATGTCATTGTCGATCCTTGCAATTGTAGGCTTGCGTCCTGCACCAGTGTTAGCACTCTCAAACTCACTCTTTGCGGGCGACAAAGTAAGTTGGGGTGTCTTTAGGCCACTCGTTGAACGTGCAGCACGTAAATAGCCCCTACTACCTTTGTGGCTAACGCCTCGAGATGGTCTGATCTCATATGCATCTGCTCCCGGTCCTGAAGTCAACCGAATGTGCGTCGGAATTGTTGTCAGAATGTCAGAGATCTTCCTTTCAAGATCATCGGCAGTAGTTGGCCTCTTGTGGCTGAATTGTGTCGGTGGCCATGGTGTGGTCTCGGCGCTGGGCGTAGTTACATCCTTCGCCGGCCGACGCTTCGGCATGGCGGCATTTAGCTCGGGTCGAGGAGCTCTGACGTTGCGGCCGCTGGCGCTGAGAGTAGTTGGTGACTCTTCAACAGTACCCATGGGACCTGAATCCAAAGAAGTGGTGGAAGAGACCGAGCTGGTGCTCAGCCGGCGAAGACGTGGAGTCTGGGGTACCTCGCCTTCATGTCCATCTGTGGAGACCAATGCTGGAGATTGTGAGAAAGCTTTGGGTTTATGGTGGTGCATGAAGCTGGATATACTGCCATCCTCACTAATGGGAACATAAGAAAGGCTCTCGTAGCTGGCAACGACGCGGACAGCATCCTTCAGGCTCTCATCTGGCTCATTGTGGACAATAGTGTCGCCCTCTTCGAACTCAAAGTCATCATCGGTTGCGGGCGAGGCGGAATCGAATGCGATTTTCTGAGGATGGAGGTCGTCAAAGATGTCGTGGCTAGCGGCGTTGACAATGATGCTAGGCTGTCCCTGCGAAGAATTTCTCTCCGAAAACGGGCTTGTTGAATGTGGCATGTGATGGGGCACATTGGTTGGGATGACTTTTGGTGCTGAGATGCCCAGCGCAGGATTTGATGCATCTTGCTGGGCTTGGGGTGGATTTGTCCTCGTTGCTTTAGGCGATGGCGAGCCACTCTCCGAGGTCCTTGGCCGCGGCAATTGAGATTCTATCGATAGTTGGTGTACACGCTTGTCGATTGGTAGAAGCGGCGTGCGCGGGGCCGCAGGCGTATCGGGATGCATCTCTTGGTTGGAGAAAGAGAATTCCTTTTGTCCAGTCGACAGGTTCCCTTGCTTTGACTGCTGCGACTGTCTGCGCACATTGAACTCGATAACTTTTCTTGTTGATTCATGCGCCCAGCGTCCATAATCAGCCTCCACTGCCTCGAAGACATCGATCCAGCGCTCTGGTAGGCAGTCCTCACGACCTTCCAGGGTATCCAACATCCTGTCAAGACGCCGTCCCAAGTCACTGACTTTGTTTCTCAACACGCCTGAGATAGTATCAACAGCCTCCTTCCACTGATCGAAAGCAACATCTGATGTATCTGTTGGCGTCTCTAATGCATCCCATCCCAAACGCATAGCCTTCTCTGCCTGCTTGAGATCTTCGAGGTATCGAGGCGCGGAACGGAGGATGGAAACACGGGCAATCCACGTGTTGAGGCGGTCTTTGAGTTGCGCATGGTGGGGCAAGGCAGAGAGGAGCGTCTGGGTGATCAGAAAGGAGAAATCGTCCATGGGTTGGTAATTTGAGCGGCTTGCACCAAACCCAGCCGACGAAGGACGTGATTTGCCTTGAGGGTGCATGTCCAGCACGTATTCCTTCAACTCGTCGACATCCAGCTTCAGCAATTCCTCGCTCATATCGTCCAGCCGGGCCTCATGCTGCTCAACCTCGAATGACAGCATCGAGCCATAGTACTCCAATGAAGCCAGCGCATCTGCATTGTCGACATGCCCTGAAAGCCGTGCTTCTAAGCTGCGGCGACGCTGCTCCTTATATTCTTCACTGGGCTGTTCGAAGCTGCCAGACCATCCCCATTGCTCGATCTCAGTGCACCAGCTCTTCAAGCGCTGCGCAGCCTTGGCGACACGCGTGCCCAAGTCGCGCTCGGCGACAGTGAGGGTGTCGATGCAGGCGAAGATTCTGTATTTGTCACGTGTCGTATCGAATGGTATAGGTTCCTCGGTGAAGGCGCGCAGAGTGGTGTCTGGTGACAGATCGCGTAAGTGACTTTCTTCAGAGCTGCCGAGCATACGACTTCTGCGAGTACCGGGTGACATTATGGGCGAAGATGCTCGGTGTGGTGTAAGAGGAGGCGCCAGCCGTATTGGCGACGTGAAAGCCTCCATGGTAAAGAACGTGGGTGGGAAAGAGCGACGGTGCAAACATGTATAAGGAGTAGAAGAGGAAGACACGAAGGAGTTGCTCTGAGACTCTGCGCTGTTGCAAAGCTGTGCAGGAACTGGTGCTGATTTCTGCAATGCTAAATGTTAGTAGAGACGCCTGCAGATTTCTCTCCTTAGTAACACCACTCTATCTGCAGCTCGACGTTGTTTGTTACGCAGTAATACGGCTTGCGACCACTTGATGAACGCCTTATGCACTTGTGGGCACCTTCTCCACATGCTAACCAAATATGCTATAGCGCGGACCCGCCACTCCGGCCTGGCATTTGCGGCTAAACTTTCGTTCACTACCACTTCATTCTACGGCGACAGCGGCATCATCAAAAACTGATTGTCAGATTTCATGGAAGATTTTACAACCTCTCTTGCTCCAACCTAAGAGAATTCAAACTTGGTCACCGAGACCCATCTGTCGATCATGTCCCCGCACTGAAAAAAACCCCTTAACCATTACCACTACGTTCCGTGTGCAGGGTCATGATACGAAGGGAAAATATTCCGAGTATTAGCTGGTTGAAAGCTGAGAACCCTTCTCGTTTTGTCCTCACTGGACTTCTTGGAGATCGCATGCACGTGACCGGTTGACTGCACTCGGCTTGCCGAAGAGCTCCCTGCTCACATGTACCCCACTGCACGACATCGTCATCGTCAGTCGCCAAGCAGTCATCCAGCTTCACCCCGCGTCGGTATCTTTGCTACCTTCCTCATGTAGCTTGAAGCTTACCGAAGTCATTCCTCAATTACGCAGAAGTTTTGCATCATCATGCTTGGAAATGCCGCTATTACAACTATTTCATCGGGGTCGCTATGGAACATCGGCTTAATGCGGTTGACGTTATCATAAGTCTGCTATCAAGATACGAGGGGGGAAAGTTATAGATCTATAAGAGTGGAACACCCGTTTTTTCAATCGTGTGCCCCGCCATTGTGAGGTGCTTCTCAAGTGGTACACCATGAGAACATCACTTTTCTTACTCGCCGCTATTGGCGTTGAAGCCTGCCAGCGTGAGCGCGTATTCAAGCAACATGCACACGGTCATATCAAAAGACAAGCTGCCAATGCCACCTTCCCACCTGCATTGGACCCCAATGAGCAAATACTAATCAACTCATTTGACAATACCTCCATCTCTACATGGTCGTACTACTACACCCATGGCGACCATATTGCAGGAAGGAACGAGTCAATGGCACAGTGGACGGCCGACAAGTGGGCAGAGTATGGCTTCACATCTAGGCTTGACGAATACTGTAAGCTTCTAGCCCCCATCCCAGCGTCAAACATGACAGTGGATCTGTATTGAATCGAACCTGTGTGCTTGGAGATCAACGGAAGCTCAGATCGTACACTTACACTGTCTAGACGTCTTCCTCAACTATCCGGTCTCGCACTCACTTGTCTTGACCTACCCCAATGGCAGCACATTTACAGCGACACTCGAAGAAGCAGTACTCGAGGAAGACCCTACCACTAGCTACCCAAACAGAATCTCCACCTTCCACGGCTACTCTTTCACCGGCAACGCATCTGCGGAGTATGTTTATGTTGGAAGAGGCCAACAGGTTGACTTCGAGCGCTTAGAGGCCCTCGGTGTTGAACTCGAAGGAAAGATTGCCCTTGCCAAGTATGGTGGTCCCTTCCGCGGTTTGAAAGTCAAGAATGCTCAGGACCGTGGTATGATCGGCGCGGTCATCTTTTCTGACCCAGGTGATGATGGCAACATGACTGAGGCTAAAGGCCAGCTGGCGTATCCTAACGGACCTGCCAGAAACCCTACAACGGTTCAGCGAGGAAGTGTTCAGTTCTTGTCCACATACCCCGGTGATCCTACCACCCCAGGATATGTGTCGAAGGAAGACTCTCCAAGGTCGGATCGCAGTACTATCACTCCACAGATTCCATCCCTACCTATCTCATGGCTAGAGGCACAGCCACTGCTGCAGGCTCTCAACGGTTTCGGGTCCTCAGGTGTGGAGGTCAACCGCACTGGCTGGGTCGGTGCTATTCCAGGCGTCAATTACAGCACTGGGGCAGGTTCGGGTGCTACACTAGCCTTGAGCAACGTCATGAATGATACCTACGGCTCTATCTGGAACGCCATTGGCATCATCAACGGCACAAATGAAGATGAGGTCGTTATTGTTGGCAACCATCGCGATGCTTGGATTATTGGCGGTGCTGCTGACCCCAACTCTGGATCTGCCGTACTCATCGAGCTAGCTAAGGCATTTGGTGAGCTTTCAAAGACAGGCTGGAAACCTGCTCGAACAATCGTCCTCTGTAGCTGGGATGCTGAGGAGTATGGGCTCGTTGGAAGGTTAGATACCTCCCGTTTTGTGCACGTTACCGTATGCTAATCATCCGGCAGTACCGAGTGGATGGAGGAGTACATTCCTTGGCTCAAGAATGCCGCAGTATCCTACCTGAATATTGATGTTGCTGTCTCTGGACCGATTCCCGATGTTTCGGCCACACCTGATCTCCATGCTATCGGCACCAGCATTATGAAGAAAATTGTCTATCCCTTCCGCGGCAGCAGCAACCAGACCATGTACGATGTTTGGACTGCAACTGATGGCGCAGTTGGAGTCCTTGGTAGCGGCAGTGATTACACCGCCTTCCTTCACCGGGGCATCGCATCAATCGACGTGGGCGCTGGTGGCGGACCGAATGATCCTGTCTATCCATACCACTCGAACTACGACTCTTACCACTGGATGGCTACTTTCGGAGACCCAGGCTTCCATACCCACAAAGCAATAGGCCAATACCTGACCCTCCTTCTCTACCACATGGTTAACGACCCAGTGGTCCCTCTCCAGCCTGCGGATTATGTCGAGGAACTGAACACCTACCTCACTGCACTCAACGCCACTGTTGCTTCCGCCAACGCAACAGTAGACATCTCGGCTCTGGAGGATGCTATCTCGACATTTGGGACCTCGGCACAGCAATTTAACGATCTCCGTGATCAGGCTGTCGCAAACAATGACACTGCACTGATCACCGTTCAGAACCACAAGGCACGCGACTTCTCTCGTGGCTTTACCTCCCAAGGTGGTTTGCCCACAAGGGAGTTTTATCAGCACACTATCTTCGCACCAGGACGCGACACTGGGTATGCGCCTGTTACCTTCCCAGGTATAACTGAGAGCATCACATTTGACGATGATGCCGACTTGGCACAGGAGTGGGTAGAGAAGACCAGTGCTGCTATCTTGGTTGCTGCTAGTATCCTCAAGACCTAAGAAAGCTGTTGGTTTATTGTGATGGTGGGGCACCGGCGTCGAAGGCAGTTGTGGTTAGATGCATAGATGCGGTGTCCGCGTAGAGGTTCGACGCAAGCATTAAAGTCGAAATACTGTTGATATCGATGCGCAACATATGCAGCAGGTGCAACACGTAATTTTAGTCTAATGAGCTCATGAATCAACGAAGCCATAATGTTTCAAAATTATCTCTTCTCCTGCACTGGGCATGGATCTACGTAAGCTCTCACGTGGCACTTTTCCTAACTAAGCTAGGCATCTCTCCAACGCCGACCGGCTGTTACGGGCCACATCCTCATCTGCCATGCCTTATCCAACTGCTCGAAAAAGCTTGATCGCATCTTCATGCCAATGTTAGTGTCAGCTGTAGCAAGTCATCGTCTGAGAAGGGCTGATTGAGCGGGACGGACCCACGGCAATAACAAAACTGGCCCGCTTCTCTGCCGAACACCCCGAAGACCCATGAAGCAACAGGTACTGATACCATAATTGGAATTGCGTTGCCGCGCAATGAAGCGCGACACGTTCCCGCTTCCGGACGTGTAAGCTTGTATGCAACCTAGTACCCCGGACTTGCGAGACAACACAGTGCTTGTTCGGAAGAGCGTCGTCATACTTCTGTCACCTTAACCCAAGAGAGACTGGGTTTGATGCGCGATCTCTGAACAAACATGTCCTGGGTCCCGTTCGGCCTTGGTCACACATTTGTTTGTCTTTTTGAGTGATTCGTTGATTCTTTGCTGCATTGTCGCTGCATTTCGTCTTGGATTGGTCGATATACACCCTCATACAGTCACCTCCTACGTGCTTCTGAATAAGCATGAGGTTTCTCCCAAGACTACTGCATACCGGAGCAGCAGCCACCATACTAATCGTACTGTACGTTATATGGCTGCAACATGATCACCTCGAGCACAGGATACATGAAGCATGGGAAGGCACAGCGCACAGAGTCGTTGTCTTTGGTGACGACTGGTCTGACACAGGCAAATATCGAGTTTCTCCGCCATCCATAGCCAATGTGGTCACCCGAGATCCTGATCGTGGCGAAGTATGGACAGAGACGCTGTGTAGAGAAGTGAGTCTACCTACTGCGTGGGTTGCAATTACTGATACCATAAAGCTTGCTTGTGATTTCATCGATAACTTCGCTCGTTCGATACCGCCGCAGACTGATGCTACAACCATCGGCTCTCTCATTGACTCAGACATCCGTGCCCAGGCCTTTCCTGCCACATTTACCGGAAATAACACCCAGAATATGTTTGACTTCAAGACACAAGTACAACAATTTCTAGAATATGAAAAGGAAAAGCATTTCATTGGCGTTCCGGACCGTTTGCGCAGAGTTGACAAATGGACTGTCTTTACTGTATCGTTTGGACTCTGGGACTTGTTCGAGTACTCTGCATTAGAGAAGGAGTATGCACTGAAGGCAATAGACAACAGCATCGAGGGTTTGTTTGAGAACCTTGACCTGTTGGCAAAGCACGTTACCGCGCCAATGAAGATCGTGGCTCCCAAATTAGTGGACCTTACATTTCTGCCACGCTTCCAATCAAGAAAAGTCATCGACAAAGAACATTTCGCAGAAGACCAGCATCATCTGGTGTTTCTATGGACGTATTGGAACACCGCCTTGTCTCGAAAAGCATCGCAATGGAAACATGGCGAGGTCTTCATGCCAAATCCCAACAATTTGATTCTAGATCAAGTCCGAGCCAAACAGCTTTACTCTAAGAAAATATCCGATGCTTCCGGCATGGGTGAACAAGCACCTCTCTTTGAATATGTAGAAGAGCCCTGCTTGAAGTCAAAGACGGGCGACAGTTTAAGCGAACCGCAAACCGCGAGAGTCGATAAATGTTTCGATGCAACTAAGTATTTATTTTGGTAAGTTATCAACCCGCACAAACGCATTATCTTGGTCTGACCATTATACAGGGACGATATACATCTTAGCGGGCCTGCTCACGAGTTGATTGGAAGAGCGTCCGCAAGCCTGCTACGCGGCAACTATACTGTCAATGTTGGAGAGTCAACACAAAATCCTGAAACTGATAAGAATGTCCCCGGAAAAGAGACACCGAGTTTCAAACTGAAGTTTCCTCCTGGCTATTAGCGATTCCTCCTGAACACGATGTCTGATATCATACCATTTGAACTCCAGACGGCAGCGACTGTTTCCCTCGATGATAAGATAACCTTCTAGCTGCACAACAGTTATGCAGTTATTAAGCCTAGAAGTTTTTTTTAATGAGTTATGTAAGGTTGAAGCGTTGTTATTTCCTTACATGACTGATTCCAAGAAAGCGAGTATGTCCGAGCATTCAGCAGATCTTGTTTTTGCCGCTTCAGGCCGGGATAAAAACGAAGAGAGCTCCTGGCGAGTGCTATACCCAATTCATCGCATTCGGGTGACACAATCAAACTATGGATTTCACTAGGAAGAGCATCGGAAGGTGTGCGGATTAAGGCAACACTACATGATGTTTTTTTTCAGCACTACATGCTCCGCGATCTTGACGGATAATACATCCCTTCCTGTTCCACGGTATAATCAGCATATCCCTTAAAGATACATATCAGTTTATCCGATTCGCCATCTTCTGTACGATGTTGGCAGGTTTCGTATTGCCGTCAAATTGGTCTCCATCCTCTCCACCTGCTTTTGCAACATTCTTCGGCTTGCCCCAGGGGATACGCCAAGTCAAACATACAAGTCTACGATGACAGCTTGCTTTTGCCGACAAAAGATGGCGGGCTTATTTGTAGTTCGAGAAAAATCAGCACAACCCAGGTACCGAAATCTGCACCAGAACTACATATTCTTTACGCGCCAAGGAGGAAGAGTAGCTGGCGCATATGCAAATCTCCACCTGCAACAACCTTCTGACCAATGCCTGCCGTAGCTTTTCAGAAATGAATTTGCTTGCCCTAATGCCGTGGTATATCTGTGGGCTACAGACAGTCACACGTCGAAGAGAAGCCCAGGCGCGGGTGCGGAAAAATCTAGAAATAAAAGTGAACGAGATGAGATAAACACCATGAGGCTGAGTAGAGCACCTGCAGGACGATTCTACTCGAGTTCCCTGGCACACACAACAACCATCTGTCCTAAGTGTCCGGACGGCGGCTTCTCTGCCCTCTAGTTTATGGGCATGCTTCAAGTCAAGCTTAGTTCCTACAATGAGTCATCTGATCTACGAACAAATTCATCGATTCTGCTTCCAGACTCCCTTTTTGAGCGGATTTGATCTCACGTTATCAACACAAATAGCGACTCTGCGTTTGATTTTTAAGCCATCTTCTCTTCATGTTTCATGTCTTTTCAAACCCTCACATTAGCCTCACAAACTTTATACGCCTTGTCAAACCGTGACTGCAGAACCGAAAATAATACCTATGTGGCATAGCCACAGCGTGTGCCGGGAGACTAAGCTGGCGAACATGTCATGAATTGTTCAAAGCCTGGGGTTCAACAATAGCAGCCCCTGATCATTAAAAAGATAATGCTTAGTATACAGCAGAAAATCTGTTGAGGAAATCCAAGGATGAAGATGACAGGGAAGGCAGACATTCAATGTGGGATATCGGAAGAAGCGAAATCAATAGCCGGATACAGGGGACACGAACAAAGAGGAACGAAAAGGATGGAAAGGGGAAAAACAAACCTTCGCTGCAGTGGCTTTCTTCCGATGCTTGTTGGACTGGCTACAGCAAGCGCGAAGGCGCTTCTCTTACTACAAAACAAGCACTACAAATCACAGCAGCTCATTGTTTATGTGCCACACTGTAGCGCCATTCTAAAACGCACAGATTTTAGGGTCTGCATCCTGGAGCAAGGAAAAGATCTATCGTCGCTTTATGGCGGGTTCAGCTGCCTTATTAGGCTCGTAGCTTCATTTCAGTGACATAAATATGCGTTGGAGTGGATTGGATTGAATTTTCATTTAACGTCTATGGGAGTCTAAGACTATATAAGACGAGATGATTAACTCATCTGGTAAAATTGGGATATTTTCAAGTGTAGTGTTCTATGGAGATACAAGGGATGATGTGGGATGATTCCCATGAGCCAATGTACCTATGTTGGAACATGTGTACAAGAGGCGAAAACAATGTTAATGCGAGTGTCAAACTCAAATGGAAACCGACAACAAAACAAACGAGTGTCCTCGCGCAAACGTGCGCTTATTCCTCCTCTTCGCCAAGTTGCCATTTGCGAGTGGCAGCTTTCGTTCTGTCTAGAACGCGAAGCGTTGCTGCAACGCCTACACTCGTGTGTGGGAGAACCGAGAGACTAAGGTCGTCCTCATCCAAATCTTGCTTTAGCATCTTCCTTTCTGAGCGAAACCACTTACAGCTAAGCAGCAGGTGCTCGGGCTAATACGCGTTGAATGAAGCTATTAAGGTAAGAATATGAACTTAAGAACGAAGTAAAGGTAAGGATAGACGCGCCGAATACGCGGAAAGTACGCGGTGAACCAGCCAACATGACATCATGCGGTCAAAACTTGTTGCGTGGACATTTGTACCTGCATCAATAGTGTTGGTTTTACTGATAACGTTAGCCACGGGCGAAGCGTCCACCTCAAACCTCACCAAAAGTACGACATTTCACATCAACCTGTCTCCACGATTGCTTGTTGTAATCTCCTACTTTTAAAGTATGATGACTAGTGTACGATTCTTATGTTTCGTAATTCTCTAAGCTATCACGGGCTTTGTATGTAAACATTCGTTGACGTTTGGCAGGCAATCTGTTTGGCTTGTTTTGTAAGCATTATGGGCAATTATGTACCAGAATGTAACAGGCAAAAAGCAAATGTATATTCATATATATAAGATATGTAACTATAAGATGTTGAAACTATGGGACAAATGGTCATGTGACTATTTAGTACATATGCATTTCCCCCATGTTTCTAGTCGAGCCGTTAATCAATCAACACGATTGCCTTCACTACGTAACATATCAGGTTTCCTATTTTAACATAAGAAAGATGAAATGTGTAGCTAAAGAGATGCAGTGAAGTCTGCAAAATGCGCCAAAAGTACGCGGCAAAGGTACACGCTAAAAGCTGCTGACTAACACACTCTGAACACCAATTAGGTGTTACGAGTACGAGTACTACTCTAGTTGTGCCGTGTCATGAGACTCGCTTAGGGACGCTACAGCATACGCGAAAGTTACCAAGCAAGTCAAGTATAACGTGAGTGTATAGCGAGTCGGCCGGCTAAGCGAGTCGGCCACCCCAACAAGCCATTGGGCCTACCAACCTTCAAACCTTAATGGATCAACCACCAGACCTCGAATC
>JALRMI010000637.1:0-12074 GCA_026120165.1 Leptosphaerulina australis
TGTCAAAATTGTAGCAGTCGTTTTTGTTTGTTTGACGGCATCAAAATCAAACAAAATCAAACAAAATTTTGACGGAGTTTTGGTTGTTGACAACCCTGGGTATTAGGGACGCGCCAGGCGCTAGAGCGGAGACGAATCTTGTGTGAGAAACCCCTTAGTAGGAGTGTATCTTGTCTTCCTCTCCTCTATGCGAGAGTAAAATAACAGTGCCTGTTTCGTCCTCACATGAGAACAATTTGGCTGAACTGCATAATTACCTCTGATTCTGTTTGGCGTTGATGCTCATAGCGTGGGAGAGTACCCATTGAGCGATAAGTGCTAATGATGAAGTAGTATGCTCTGCGTGGCAATAACATCAACGTTAGATCCGATGAATGGGTACCCGCGGGAAATGATGATCCGTTGTACTGTGCACCAAAATTCCTCCAGTGTAAGATACACCGTACAGCTTCGGTGCGTGGCACACCGGATAAAGCTATTCCGATGTAACGTACACCAGACTTACTCTACGGGACTTGTTCGGTCAGGTCCGATCCAACGACGTTCACGTGGCCATGATACGGTTTTTAGAGCCTCAGAAGGGCATCAGTGAGATTCAGAGATAAACAATCCCTATTTGACGAACGCTGGTATCTCAGAAATCAAATCAAAAGACGGTGGCGTAAGATGAAGCGAGCGATCGTCTTCTGCGATGTGATTGGTTGCCTATATACGCCCACTACTTTAGCGGGAGCCAATTCTTGTGCGACATCAAGCATTCATGGCTACCGCTAAGGGTGTTAAGGCCTTCTTTAGCAAGGGTTGAAGCCACAAGAAGATAGTGAGACTGTGTTTACCATGCATTAAGAACAACCAGTTCTTATCCCTCATCGTTCACGCTATCTTTCAACCACGTTCCCTCGTCTTACTGTCTCTACTTCCGCTGCATTTGTGGCATCCAATTTTCTTGCAAGCTTCATATCGCGGAGCATTACAGTCACTACTGCTTGTGTATTTAGATCTCCTTAAATCCATCTTCCCAACTGGTTCGATCCCCCGACACAAAACGTATTACGAAAGACTATTCGAAGACCATATCCTCTTCTCGGCAACTTCTATACAACTAGTCCAGGTATAATGTCTGCATACACCACCGTACCTGCCGCACCACCTGCAAGCTCTTCCCAAACAGATGGCTGGAGTCCACTCGCAATCATCGGCATTGTCGCCTCAATCATGGTGATTTTACTTTGCGTACCTCTCATCGCAATATGCCTCCGTCGATATGAAAGGAAAAGATGCAAGGAGATGGTCAAGAACTCTGGAAGTAGGAGCAGCTCAAGAGGGAGTGATGATCTTAGTCACCTCCAGGAAGGCCAAAGCTTGAAAAGCATCTTGGTGACTAAAGAGCTTCAAAGGACGAGTCTAAAACTTAGCAAACCCGAGGAAGCACATTTAAATGGAAGAGGTTGGAGCGAAGCTGAGGTGCATGGAAGTGGGTGGCACGTATGAGCTTTGTTTTAATGCTAAAATGCATATGAAATATGCAGAACTTATTGCTCAGATTGGGACGAAAAATACAGCAATTGTGGACTTTGACGGAAACCTCAAAACATTACACCATATCACTAGACGTTTGTATTAATGATATTCTTTTATAATTACACGCTTTAGAACAGCAGCGAATAAGCCACGGGAAATTAGAATAGACGAAGGCAATGTATCGTTATAGAGAGAACGGTTGTTTGAGCTAACATGCATGATACATGTCTGAGGACTTATTTACCATTGAATCTCCAGTTGAGCCTTAACACAGTATCCTGCCCTAGGTGCATGTTTAACGTCTGTGATCAGTTTAAGCATCCAGGCCATCCCTCTCTACCAATCTCCTTACTACCTGTACAACATCCCTCTCACGCTCGTTCATGCCTCTCCCAGGTTCCGTCACCATACCTTCCAGCACTTTATCCAACATGCCCCTCAATCTCGAGATGAGCACACCAATCCTCGCCCAACCCCTTAATCTTATCCATTCATCAACTACTAGCCCACGTCCTAAGGTATCAACCTGGATCTGCCCAGCAAACATGAGCAAACTATACGCATTGAATGGTGTAATATCCCTAATGAAGACCTTACTCGTCGCCATCTTGTTGAAGTAGGCGACGAAGCTTGCATTAGAGGGAAAGGTTTGGCTGGAGAAGAGGGTCGAGGAGGGATGTACGAAGACCCGCCCATTGTCTTGGTTAAAGTATTTGATTTCTCTCGCTTCGGGATCGAGTTCAACAGCCCCCGCGATGCCGGCTGCGAATTTTTTGTCGGGGAGCTGAATGCGTGCGATTTGCGGATTGAAAGATCCGGCAACTAGCGCACGGAGAAGGGCATCATTGCCGTTCTGGGCGTTGTATGCACCATGAGTTGAGGGGTTGGTGGAGATGTAGCTATACGGAATGAAGGAGATTTCTTTGAGGGAGGAGAGGTATTGAGACCGGTTGGAGGCGATATCGAACATGGTTTGAATGCTGAGCTTGTTGTCTTGACACCAAAACTTAAGGTCTCGAGCGGAGGTGCCTTTGTTGCGGAAGGCGGACCATTGTTCATAAGCGCGGAGATCGACAAGTAAATCCCCTTGGTTGTCTGAGAAAGATGCACGGATGCGGTTGAACTCATTCCTACTTTCCTGATCTCGGTCCCGAGGCGAGACAAATGGACTACGAGCAGTCAATATAGACACAATGGTGAGAGCGGCTTCGAGGCAGCCAAATGTTGCGCCATAGACAAGCAACTTGCTCAACCGTAGATCGGCAGGGATCAAGGACATGTGACGGCCAAGAGCGGTGAGTTCGTTATCAGCGATGGCTCCCATTTGAGAAAGAAGCTTGACTGCACCTTCAACTGCTGTACTCTCTGGTGGCGTCAGGGCAGAAGCAAGGAAGCCAGAGACATCCTGTACACCCATCGCTTTGATAGACAGGCACATTTGCTCCAGTGGAACGCGTCTAATCTCCGGATCAGGTCGCTCCAACATCTTGGCTTCTGCATTGCGTGTGTACAGCTTATAGCAGTCGCCTGCTCGGACTCGGCCTGCTCGGCCGCGACGCTGTTTGCATGCCGCTCGTGACGCCCATGTCTCAGTAAGGCGGACCATGTTGTTTTGGGGGTCGTAGCTCGTTTCCTTGACGCGTCCCGTATCGATAACGGCGACGATATCTTCAATCGTAATGGACGTCTCTGCAACGTTTGTGGCTGCAACGACCTTCCTCTTACCGGCTGGAGGCAATGGGAAAACGCGTTTCTGCTCAGCTGGCAACAAGGAGGCATGGAGTGGCAGAGCATGAAGATTGGAAAACACACTCAATGCTTGGATCGTTCGATCAATCTCCATGGTACCAGGGAGAAAGATTAAGATTCCTCCGTCCTTATCACCAAGCTGCTGATCGATATGGCGAACTGTCTCTACAATGAGATCATAGTTGATGCCAAAGCCAATACTGCGAAGATTAGCAGAAAAAGACTTATCTTGTGGCTCATCGTCTTCGCCGACAGAACCTCTGAAGCCCGTGAAATGCATGACGTCGTCAACGTAGTAATCGGTTACAGGATGTGTTCGGCCAGCAATCTCAACCCGACCTACAGGTCCCACTTCCTTGAAGTAAGCCTCAAAGATGTCAGCGTCCAGTGTAGCACTCATCAAGATAACCTTGAGATCCCTCCTGGTACGCAGTATCTGGCGAAGAAGCACAAGAAGGAAGTCGGTGTCGAGACTACGCTCGTGAACCTCGTCGACAACTACATGGCTAACATCGGCGAGAGCAGCAACAACATCATCGGCGCCCCCACCAAATGTTTGGAGTCGTCTCAGAAGCACACCAGTGGTAACAAATGTGATCTTGGTAACACCAGGCTTCTGCTTTGACTCCCCGCGAATAGTATACCCAATCTCATCGCCAACTCGAGTGCACCTTTCGTCAGCGACACGGTCGGCCAAGCCAAGTGCAGATATCCTCCGAGGCTGTGTGCAGATGATATTCGCTATGGCACCGAGCTGTCTTTGTATCAGATCATCCAACACAAACTGGACAGATTGTGTTGATTTTCCAGACCCAGTCTCGCCAGAAATAATGGTCACATTACAATTGTTGACTGTTTGAACAATCTCTTCTCTCAACCTCCACGCAGGGAGTGACTGTCTTGCAGTCATCATCTTTTGTTGAGCTGATGTACCCTGCTTGGTCTGCCAGTCAGCAAGAATCTGCCGGCTAGCCGGTGTCGCTGGCTTCCAGTCGATCAGCCTACGGCCTCTTTCCTTCTTCTTTCCTGCTTGGTTCTGTGGCTTTACCGAGTGATCTGCTGCAGCGAGGCCAGACGAAACATCGGCTAACCGGCCAGGGTTCTTGAAAATATCACCTGCATTTTGTTGCACCCAGTCTATAATGTCATAGATCATTGGCATGCCGATGAAATTTTCCTCCGCGTGTAGCAGCGCCCTCCTGATGATGCTCAGCCGAATGTAAGCAGGAATAGCTGCCTCAAAAGTGATGATGGGAATAACAACTGGATAAGGTCCAAATGGTTTCCTGGCCTGCAAAATGAGTCGTTTGCCTTGTTGCTTAATATCAAGCTCAATGCGGCACATTGTGGGCGAGGGTCTGGAAAAAAGCTTGTCATAAATCGCTTCCAAGGAAGACATCTCAGTCTCCCACGGGTCATCTTCAGGTAATTCCTCTGGCTCAGTTGCAATGGCAAGATCTGCCAGTTCTTGGGCAATGTTCTTATCGGCGTCGTCAGGTTGTAAGAGGCGGGCCTGTAGCAATGCTGCCGCTCTCCTCTCGTCTCCATCCTGACTGTCGTAGGCTTCTTCGCAGAGTTCGGTGGAATACCCGGCCGCAGCAAGACGTTTCACAGCACCTTCCCTCTTGAGGTTAGAACTAGCCATACTGACACCAGCAACGTAGCCTTCAGGTAAACTCCAAGAAGGCAGGTCGTCTTCAGGAACGTGGATCAGCAACCATTCAAGTATCTCTTCGCGACCTTTACATATGTCGGCAGCTTCCTCGACGTGGCTTCGACGAAACCCAAGGCCTGTGATTTCGTCCTCGAGCCGTGTTCTGGTGTTTATATCCATGCAGATGCCATGAGGGTTCCAAAGAGCATCACGCCGAATAAGGCGCTCAATCTGCTGCCTTGTCCTTTTTCCAAGCTCAATTTTGGGTACGCGCTCCCACCCTCTCATCAGGTTTTTTGCAGGTCCCGTCCACGAACCTTCAGCGTTCGGCATAGACATACCGGGCTTCAGATTTTGGACCTTCTGGGCCTCATCCCGCTGTTTCTGTTTCTTTTCTCGCTCTTTCGCGGCAATGACCTTCGCCTTCTCCCTTTCTGCAAACCCAAAGAAAGGGTCTGCCTCATACATCCAACCCCTGCCCTCCTTCTCATCTTTCTTTTTGAGTTCAGTGAACGCCCCCTTCCACAAATCTTTGTATACAGGAGGCAACATCATGTGCAGATTCTTCGCGCTTGCGACACGGAACAGAGCATAAGCAGCAGCGAAATTGCGGGCTTCTACAGCGGTGGGCTGGTGGGCTGGTCCTTCGAGCTCTGCGGGGATCTTTATTGGAGGCAGAGTAGTGACTTCTTGTGTCTTTGGATTCTTCTTCGATAGGACTACAGCATATGCGAAGTGCTTGTCGCCATCTTTGCGCTGCAAAAAATCAGCTATTGATTTTGTCCGTCTAAGGTTGAATATCTTACTATCCTGTAGTCCGGTTTCCCCCATTGCTGCTTCTGGAGGTGTTCTGAGAACAGGTTGACTGGTAGTTTGCCGGTCCATGATGCTCCTGCAATCAAGGTCCTGGTGTCTGGCTTCTTAGGTCCATCCTCTGCCTGTCCGGCAGCATTCTTTCCCTTGCCCTTGTCGTTATTTTGGGTCGAGCTCTCGCCCCTTTTTTTCTTTGGCTTGCCATCGCCAAAAACGATAAAACTAGTATCGTCTTCTTGCTGAGGCGCCTTCTTCGTAGGCTTCCCGTGAGGCGGATGGGCGTTTTTTGGCATGGCTGCGAGTCTACTGTGTCAATGTAAAGATAGTTTTAAGCTCCATAAGCAGTGAGTAGAAGTATGTGAAGCGATAGATTGAGAATTCGTGCAAATTGTAAGCGGATGCGCACACGAGCAGAAAGATTCAGCCGTTAAATTTAGAACGAATGACCTCGCTATACCCGTCTTTCATTCCAAGAATGCAATCGTTCAGATGCGTATCCATCTTTTCTTATCGATTGATGCGGAGGGGCGCGTCCACAAAGAATGATCTAAAATTCTGGTTAGCGGGGACCCCTTGATGCGGCTAATGTTGCCCCACATCATCTGAAGCTTGAGTTACCACCAGCATCACTTGCTCGTGAAGTGACAAGTAGACAAATCTCCGCAGCTTCCCATACGCATAAAGCCTCGCACACCCTGTGAATACCGCTATTACCACCACGATCTTGAGAGTAATATCACAACGTGCCCAACATAGTCTGATTGCCAAAACACGCGCCTCTCATCAGAGCAAACTCGTTATGGCGGGAGCTGCCGAGGGCAATGATACAGAGCAGCACCTCAATCCAATCATTGCAGAAGGAAAGCAATGCTTACCAACGCCTCACGCTTCGAGCGCTTCTGGTATTACGAAACGGCCTAATGCGTGTACGGTCAACACTTTCATTGCACTACCACACTCTGAAAAGCAAGTCCTGAACTTATGACGCAGTCACAGAACTCATGTCTGCAAAGAAGCCAAACCTCAGCGCTGAGCCCGCTGAGCAAGTAACGAAGCCCATGAAACGAGGCTTCGACGCACGTAATGGTCTAGGTCTATATATTGATAGACCAGAGACGAACCCAGAGGGCTTAGTCGTAGAGTTTGATGATGACTTCGTAGTGATTAAGGACAAATTTCCCAAAGCAAGGTAGCTGTTCCTATCTCAAACTCAACCGAGAAATACCTCACAATAGAAACACTGCTAAACTTTACAGCGTACACCTACTCCTCATCCCGCGCGACCCCTCGTACTATGAGCAGCACCCGCTCCACCTCCTCTCCAGCAACCTTCCCTTCCTCGCCGAAGTACGAAAACGCGTTGAGCGCCTTAAAATCCTTGCAGCCTCTGAGCTACGACGGAAATATGGCTGTCACAGCGCCTCAGATGCACCGTACCTATCTGCCCTCGAGGAGCTTATGAGCTCGGCCCAACCCCCATCAGCAGACCAACGCTCCGCTCTCCTCCCACCAGGCCGCAACTGGCTTGCAGACATTAAAGCAGGCGCACATACACACCCATCTATGAACCACATGCACATACACATCATGAGCAGGGATATGCATTCACCATGCCTGAAGCATAAAAAGCACTACCTGAGTTTTAACTCAAGCTTCTTTGTGGATGTGGATGACTTTCCGCTCGAGGAAAATAGTGCAAGATTCCATCCTGGAGATTGGCCGAGCTGGGATATGAACTGCTGGAGGTGTGGAGAGAACTTTAAGAATAGGTTCGCCAAACTCAAAGGACACTTAGAAGAGGAATTTGAGGGGTGGAAGAAAGAATGATAGAGTGGAATGACGTTGGTGGCCACGCTCGAAAGATTTGTTCGAAGGATCGAAACGAGAACAATGAATAGTGACATATGCAGCTCGCGCGATATTATGATACCTGACAAGTATTTTTAATAGTCTACGTAAAATACAAGACCAGCCAACTTTTGGTATCGTGATATGTTACGTCATGTCATCAACTCGCCCGTGATGATTGCTGAACAGACACCTTTTCGCGTGTCAGCGACATCACCTTCATGCGGATTGTTCAGCTGTGCCATTCTCTGATAAGACACGTATATTGCCGATGCATCCTCAAGGCGAGCTCCCCCTCAAACATAGCGTATTGTATGATCATGCCTTGCCAGACAATGCATCCATCATGCTCATGGCATCTAAGCCCTGGGTTTGGCCTTGGGGGTTCCGCTGCGGACACGCTTGGCCTCGGGGCGCTGCAAGTGAGAGGCGGGAATCCAGCTCTCATCGTACTTCGCACCGGAAGTCACAGCTGGGCCGTCGGCACCAACAACAGCAACCTGCTCAGAAGGGTCAACCTTCTTGGAGCCCTGGGATGACTTCTTCGCGCGCTCGCCGCCCTTGCCGCGACCCTTCTTCTGGGGGAAAAATGTGGTGATCCAGGTGTTGTAGATGAAGTACACAGTTCCAGCGAAGGCGCTAAGGAGCACAATGTAAAGGAAAATGCTAATTGTGCATATTAGTGATGAAATTATTTGTTACTAGTGCGCGCAGCGCTTGGGAAAAACTTACATCTGGGGGTCGAAGATGCTGGTGGGCCTTTCAACGATGGAGACAGTCTCATTATAAGCAGCGACAGTGAAGATGGCGTTCTCAGAGTTCTTCAGTATAGCGATGAGCTGGAGGCGGAGATCCTGAGGGTGTAGCTCAGTGGAGAACGTGTAAGGCACAGTCTCCTCTGCGCCAGCCGGAATCTCAAGGGAGTACTTCTGGGCAGTGAGGTTGCGCACAACCTGAGACTGGCCATTGGCCTCCTGGAGAAGTGAACCCCCAACGATGCTCACACCAATGGGCTTGGGCTCATTGTTGGAAATGGACAGACGAGCTTCGGTGGCATGGCCGTTGATAAGCTTGACACCGAAGATTTCAGACTGGGGGAACGAGACTGAGATCTTAACGTCCAAATTTGGTGTTTGGGCCTCGGGTACTTCCTTGACGTCCTCAACCTGAGCACGCGGGGGTCAGTAAATTGATGTCATTGAGCGTAATACACGAGGGTTCTTACCTCAAGCGCAAAGGCATTGAGGGCTCTCAGAGAGAGCAAGAGTAGAGATGAGAGTTTCCAAGCAACCATAATGGATACGGCAAGCAGTCGACGAGATGAATACGCGGGAGAGGAGTGGTGGAAGGAAGCACTGAATTCGAACGTGGCTTCTAGGAACGTCAGAGCGCAGCTTCCTCCCTTGGCGCGGCAGGGAGCTCCCCGGTCGTTCGAAGCGAGCAGCTTCCCCACACCAGATAATGGACCAATCAACTCTTCAGTCTAGCGCGTAGCCAACACGCGACTACTCGTCGATTCTAGCTCGATTCTTGTGTACCGTCAACTGTACATTGTCTTCTGTTTACAGGACACGGATAAAGAACACCGTCATCATCATCGCCGCAGCGATGCAATCTGCAGGTGGAATCCTGCTCGGTTGCTGTCAATAACAGCTTTCACCGCCGGTACTGAACCGCGTTCCCGTCGCGTGTGCTTGCATGGTCGTACCGTTTGAATCAGACCCTTCTC
The DNA here is from genome assembly GCA_026120165.1 of Leptosphaerulina australis. Classification (NCBI taxonomy): domain Eukaryota; kingdom Fungi; phylum Ascomycota; class Dothideomycetes; order Pleosporales; family Didymellaceae; genus Leptosphaerulina; species Leptosphaerulina australis. The sequence continues at coordinate 9,315 of JALRMI010000637.1, forward strand.
ACGGCCACTAACAAAAAATTGCGAGCTCACATTCACCTGCACATATAACTGTCCACCAATTTCTGTTCCTGGATCTCATTCCTGTTCCTTCGTTTCTGGAAACTGCTTCCGAGACTTCTATTTCTGTGCAGATAATACGCACTTTCCCGCGTTCTTGCCACCCATTGACAACTAAATATACAACAAAGCCCGCGCAACTAACAACCGCATTCACTCACTTTCGTGGCTACAACCCCCAAGCCATCTTAAGCAACATTAGCGATGTCGCCTGCACCGTTTCTTGCAGGCCTAGGCCATTCTCCTGCTCCAGCTCCCAGTGCCTCAACGCGCCCCAGCACGGTGGATCCTGAGCAATCGACCTTGTACCAACGCTATGAGCTGTTGCAACAATACGACAAGGAGAAAAATGACTTTATAGGTGTCAGTGCGATCAGTAGGCGATGAGCATATCACTGACCTGTTCAGGAACTGCTTACGCGCTATGAGTACCTAAGCCAACAGTATCAGGCCCTTGCCTCCCACACCAGGTGCGAAGTTGAGGGTGAAGCTGCTTGGCAGACACAGAAAACCATGTATGAGAGAATGGTCCAGCAATACCAGCGAGCACTTGTGAGTGTACCTGCTAAACATTCTTGAGGTACTCAGGTACTGTGGTATCTTGGATGGCGCTTACACCAACTTCCACAGTCCGAAAATCCTTTTGTCGTTGTTCTGATCGATGGCGACGGTATGATCGTAAGTTTCATCTGCTACTGAGATTGCATGATGCTGATGCATTTAGTTCCGTGAAGAATATGTCCGCCATGGAGAGTTAGGCGGTCGGCAGGCTGCATCGCAGCTCGACACCGCTGTGCACGACTGGATCGAGAACGAGACGAAAGACGTTCCCCTCAACGCCCGTGTTATTTGTCGAGTTTATGCCAATGTGCGTGGCCTTGCAGAGGTGTTGGTGAGGACTGGTGCAATTGAGCATACTGGGGTGTTCCAGGATTTCGTACAAGGTTTTACTCGAGCCAAGACCATGTTTGACTTCATCGATGTCGGCTCAGGTAAAGATCGTGCAGATGAGAAGATCATTGGTGAGTGATAACACCCAGGAGCCAAGGAATGTGAGTTGACACAGATAATAGAAAATTTCAAAATCTTCTCACAGGACTATCACTGCCGCCGGCTTCTCTTTGGCTGCTCGCATGACAATGGATACGCACGAATACTAGAAGAGTGCTCGGACAAGGCAGAGGTAGTGAGCAAAGTGGTCTTGCTCGAAGGTGTGCCATTTGAGAAAGAGCTTTTACCACTCCCTTACAGTACGAAAAAGTTTCCGGAGATATTTCGAGACTCAAAAGTTGTAGTCTGGGGTAACAGCACGTTTGTCCCTGGTCGACAACGCCATACTACCGATACAGGTTCACCGGCCCAAAAGGTTTACGATGTATCTACTGGGTTTCCTGGTCGCTTCTCAACACTGCTACCTCAAGTAATGGATAGTCCAATCCCAGTCAGGGCTACCGCCGCGACCTTACCACGCACACCTTCTTCGTCTACGATAGCATCTGATGGGTTCCCAGCAACCAAGGCTCTTCCGGTTTTGAACAGCTGGGCAGCCAAAGCAGCTGCCCCAGCGCCCCCAGATTCTACTTTAATGGCGTATGAGCCCGCTGACCGTAACGAGGTCATTGCACGCAACAGAGCTGGACAGCGCATCGATCCTCCTTGCAAAGACTATGACAAAACTGAAGTTGACCGAGTTAAGAAACTCAAGCTGTGCAATGTTCACTTCCTAAGGCAAGAGTGCCCATACGATATGCAATGTACCCACAAGCACGATTATACGCCGAGTCGCAGCGAGCTCGCTTTCCTTCGCCTCGTTGCTCGCATGTCACCTTGCCAGAATGGTAGTGGTTGCCAGGATGCCAAGTGCATCTTCGGCCACCGTTGTCCTGCTCCTCCCAGCAAGAATAAGGTCGCCAAGGGCATGAAATCTTGCATCTTCCAGGACACTTGCAGGTTTCCGATTGAATTGCACGATGTTGATACCAATGTGGTCAAGACGCTTGTGGTTCGTTAGTCGCTGATAGTAAGTCAACTCAAATTAATCACACGGACTTCAACATTTTTTCCAGTCGCAGCGGAGCTGAATTGACATACGGTGTGCTCCAAGTGAAGCTTGACGCCATTAGAATGTTGACTCTTTTTGGCATGGCATGGTGTGGCTTGGAATTCTGATGAAGCGTGCATTTAGGACAATGCCTTGCGACGACACCTCTTTCCCAAGCACGAAAATTTATAGAACATGCGAAGTCGGCCATTTTTTGCTTTGTGATGCTGACCATCGCCATTATTAACCTCAATTTACATTGCCGAACATCTCATCTAACAAGAGTTGCATCATTTTGTATTTAGAGATTTTATGGGTACTCTTCCGAATTCCATATCGAGACCCAACGCCACACCATTGCGCAGTTTCAGAGTTGCCACCTCCACCTTGCCGTAAGTATCATATTATTGTCGATTCTTCAAGCACGACAGGGAGTGAAAACGAGACAGCTTCGACTATGGCTATCGTAGTGGATCTATCTATGCCTCTGGTCGTCCGCTGATAGCAGAATCTGGAAGAGGGCCTGGTGTTAGGGGGGGGGGGGGGGGGGGGTTTTTACCAAATTGCACAAAAATTAACGCTTAAAAAGTAAAAACAAAAATTTAGAACAATAAAAAACAAATTCCCGGAATTTAAAAACAAACACAACTGCAACCAAACAA
>JALRMI010000638.1:0-12068 GCA_026120165.1 Leptosphaerulina australis
AGTCGCGTCGGCTGTCAGCTACGCTTGCCAGCCGGGCATAGCTGCGGATACATCGCGGCTGAAACCGAGTAGGAAATAATGAATGAATGAATGAATGAACTTGACCCTATCGTCCCAGTGACAAATACTTCGTAATTACTCTTGACCTATAAATGACGTAGAATAATCTATTTTGGTTGGCTTTCTGTACATTCTAATCCAATGAAAGCCTGTTACAGAGATAGAGATTCGCTTTCTTCGTGTAGAGGGCAGTGCGTGGTGACGTCAGGAACGATCGTTGTGATTGACTACAGTTGCATTAACACACTACAAGCTGACCTCTGTGTCAGAGCTGGTTGACAATGATGCAACTGGAACTCGACCAAGTCAATGGCAACGCGAACCCTCTAGAAAGGCAAATTCTCTTCAGAAAAAGTCAAGAGAGACAGAAAGTACCTAAACCTTTCGCCCTGATGAAGTTGAGCAGGCTCAGTAAACTTGTTAAGCCCAGTGATTCTGGTGGGCTTAGTGAGCTTGAATGAAGAGCTTCCCCAGAAAGCATCAGATATCTACAGTAAGAACAGTGCGTAAACGCCCTGCATGCATTCGAAGATGTATTTCTATACAGTTCCCATGTAACAGCTCCCATTAATTCGAATTATCTCGATGAATTGTATTGACATCTTGAGGAGGTGTAAATTACACCATATTTCAATGTAAATCCGTACCGGTCCTATGTAAGCTACTGAGTTTACCTGCCCACGCTGTGTAAATTTACACAGGGCTGGTACTGCAGTGGCACATGTTTTGATGAAGCTAGAGATTGTAATTGTCTCATGTTCTAACTCGTATCCACGCGATGAAAATACGGTTGTCTATAGCTCTCTGTAGCACTTAAAATTCCAGATTATTATAGCAATAATAAAATACGGTTGTCTTGCACATGAAAGGGCCTTAAGAACCCGTCTTACAGTTGATTGCTTGAAGATTGTGAGTGGTGATGGAGGAGGTGACCAGAGGTGGGAGCAAAATTCGAACAAGGACCGTTTCCCTAGGAAAGGTATAGTTGCAAAGTAGAATCGTAAGCGCTGAGATCGAGTAAGAGCTTCGATGTTCTCTGGAGCGGAACGACCAAGTGCTTAGTCCCGCTTTACCCCTTTTAGACGAGGACGGCCGAATAACATTGCCTGTTGACAATACAGTCCATAAGTGACTTGGTGGTATCAGAAAGAGAGGTGATCACATGATGTACAGGTGGAAGCGTGCGGAAGCTCGGATTCAGGTGTACGGAGTAACAGTTTTATATGCATGTGAATACCTTCCTTAGTCAATCAACAATATACCAATTGTACTACCACTACCATTGTACCTCAGCGAAGCTCTCCGTTAGGTAGTCATACTACTGCTAATGGTGCCAGCTTCTAACATTGTCCATAAATAAGCACAGAGATTTTGAGAAAACGAGGATTCAGTACAGGTTGGTTGAAGGAACGTTTATGTGGTACATGATCAGGGATCGGATGGTTGTTTGTGATAACCTACCTAGGCGCCCACTTACAAGTGGGTTGCTAGGTCACACAACCGCACAAACGTCAACATAAACATCTTCATTATAAGTAGTTGTAAAAATCGGCTTTAGTATGGCAATAGAATTCATCATTTTGTTCAAGGTATCCTATTTTGCCACTCAAGTTTATAGATTCTCCTATCACAGTCATACTGCAAAGGGGGTCTCTTTTCAATAGAAATCAACATTTTGTCACTTGCTACTCCACCAAAACCGCCAAATAATTCGATCGCAGGGAATTTCTGTTCAAATACTCTGAGGGGTGGCTTGGGCAGTTCGACAACCACCCACCTTCTCACCCGTCTACTTTCCTATATATTCTTCTATTTCTCTTTCTGGCAGCACTGGATTACGCCAGAATTCAAGAAAACCCTCCTCTCCCACTGTGTCCACATCACTTAATCTTCCAAACTGGAAGGCGCGAGGAGGGTGTCAGCTTGAAATGATAACAATATCTGCACAGACAAGAAATGATCTCTACGATACTATGTTAGCATTGGAAACTCATAGCTTAGCACATTCTATATGCCCTTCGAGTGGCTAGATAGTGGGCCCAGTCCCCATCCTACGGACGAAAACTGATTCTATCCATCCTGTCGGTATACCCTCTCGGGTTTTACTTGGATAGGTCCGGGAGGTAATGTGACCTGCACCATGCTGCAAGCGTATTGTAGATTGAGAGAAGAATTTGAGAAGAGAGGAAGGGCAGCGATCACGATCGCAATCGTGTATCCAAGAGAATGGTTATGAATGATACTCTGTTGCTGCTCCCACGTGGTACGGGCTAGCATCAACATTCAGTTTTGCTAGCTAGTATACCGGTGTAGATTAATCAGTTCTTCAGAATTTTTGTTGTTGTTTGCTGCTGAGGTTGGCCCGGGCCATATTTATGTGCATGTGGAGATCACGTGCGTTGATCTTCCTTTCACTGTACCAAGATACTCACACATCCAATATTGTCTAAAAAAACTGGAACCTAGCAACTTTTCATTTCCCCTATTCTCCATGTTCTTTGCATCAAATATTTATTGAAGTCGTTATAGTACTTTGGTCTTGTAAATTGTAGCATGCGAACACACTGTTGGTATAACTGTCAATCGTACTGTGATAACAGTACGATAAGACGTGTCACTTCTTGGCCGGATTGGGTATCGCGCGGATTGAGCATGAGATAACGCTGCGGTGCATAAAGATACGGCCACGTCCAACATTGGAAGGACGAACCCGAGAATCTGAACCTACAATTGGCAAGCTAGTAGAGGACTTCGACGTCGCTGCTAGCCCTTGCTACGTAGGAGATTCGTGGTACTACTATCAATCCTATCTGATCAATAAATCCCCCAACTTTTCACCCAAACCCGTGCCTTTGCCCGACCGTAGACCAGCGTTCCACGACATCTACGGGCAGTCGATTAACAGCGTCCAAAATACCCTCCCATTTCACGGGCGGGTATACCGACAACGATAAGACATGTCACTTTTTGGCCGGATTGGGTGTCGTGTGGATCGAGCTTGCAATAAAGTTGAAGTGCATAAAGATACGGCCATGGCCAACATTGAGAAGAGAGAACCCAAGAATCTGAACCTACAACCGGCAAGCTAGTAGATGACCTAGACCTCACTGCTAGCCCTTTCTACGTAGAATATTCGCAGTACAGCTCAATACAGTCTAATGTCTTGATCCATACATCCTTAACTCTTATCTCAACCTATGCCTTTGCGCACAGTAGACGAGCGCCCCGCGACATCTAGGGGTAGTCGATTAACACTGTCCGTTATACCTTCCCATTTTACGGGCGGGTATACCGGCACAAACATGATATCTGCCATCATTGTCCGTATAGCATTCGCCGTACGGTTCACTGACCACACATGGTGTTAATATCACATGGCTATGCCAAATGATCGCAACCGTGCGCGTACCCATGTATAGGAGCCCTTTCTCCTCACACGTAGAACGTTAGCAATCAATGACAGTTACTTGCCCACCCTACCATTTCCGCACGCTGTGTACACCGTGCAAACTTAGCTCTTCACTTGCATGGTCTTGCTTATACCATGATCGACTAGCTGACAGAGTCCATTCAACAATCATAGATTTTTTCCAGACATTCGGGACACTGCCAATCAATGCGGAAGTCACGCGCTTGAGGACAGTCTGCAGAAGCAGTATGATATTGATAGAGTCGAGTGAATCCATTACTTTAAGTCCAATCATGATGTCCCCTCTTTACGTCCTTGCAGTCTTCTTTCTCCCCCCATCATAGTCCAGCACCTTCCTCCGCCTGTGATTTTGCGCCATCTTCCACCTCACATACAGCATAACAGCGTCCTTCAAACCGACAAACAAACATCCTCCAACCAAGCTCCTCCCCCATTTCGTCTGTAAGAAGCCCGTCGGCCTGTCATTTGCCCCGAGCATCGTCCCCGAGCCAACCCACCCACCAAGCCAGGATGTACTGGCAGCACTAACGGGGGGCGTGACCCATGATTTAGGTAATGAGATGCGGAGCAGTTCACCTATGGCGGCAGCTATAGAGGGGAATATGAGGGCACCGAGGATGGTGTCTGCGAGCGAGGTGGTAGAAAATGCAATGTTACGTTCGCGGCGGACGCGCTGACGACGGGGCTGAGCGGGAACATTGGGGGGAGGCGCTGCTTGCTCGACAATTGGCCGTGCTTGATCTTCATTGTCAACAGGTGGCGCATCGAGCGGGTGTGCAGGGTCAACGACATCGTGGTTATGGTTTGCGTCGCCATTGTTCCAGTCTGCGAAGAGGTTGAAGTCTACTTCCACCTCAAGCACTTCCTCGGCTTCATGATCATGGTCATGGTGGTGGTGATCGTGATCATGGTCATGGTCATGGTCATGATCATGTACTTCGCCAAGCTCAAATTGAAGACCTCCAGCTTCCGCAGCGTCTTCTATGCCTGCCCGTGGCTGTATTTCATTTAGCCATCTCTGCTCCCGTGGAGCCCAGACGCGGTCATAGTATGCATTATAGAAGCTTCGAAGATATGGTAGAACAGCGAAGGAGAATGCGGCACTCGGGGGCCATTGCAATTGCATTATCTCATCGCCTGGCTGACCTGAGCTGACAAAGAAGATGAGCGGTAGAAACGGAAGAAATGAATCAGCGAGTGTAGTTCGGCTGGCAACGAGGACGGCTGGTATCAGTGGCAGACCAAGGTCGAGTCTCCAGTGATGGCGCAGGTGGTCAACCAGCCGTATCGCTAGCGAAGACGGCATATCCGGACTTGGCGCCTGATACAATGGTCCCAGTATCTGTGCTGCATCTTGTGTACTAAAGATAGCGTATATGGTGTGTGTGCCCGCCAATGTCAGCGTTGAGTAGAGCGCTGAACCAGTGACAAAAGCAAAACCAGGTAACAGCAGTGTGCCCGCAAATTTCTCTACTACACGCACCGAGTCAACAACAATACTTCGTGGCCGCTGTATCCGGATCTCAGACTTGCACTGTGGGCACAGGATCTTCCCCGTCTTTCTCCCAGCCCTTCTTCCTGCGGTCGGCGCCTCCATGTCTGCAATCCAGTCCAGCAAGCACTTCTCGTGCGCCACCAATGAGCAGGTGCATGGAGATCTCCATTCTGAGGTTGTAGCATCATCTTCTGTCTCGTCGTTGAAGCAAATCCAGCATCTGCGTGGCTCATCATCTTCTTGCAATTGTGGCGCGACGCTCTGTAGCGGTGCGTTACTTTCTGTGTTCTTATCGGCGTACGCTTGCGGCGAGTTTAGCAGGAGCGTTTGTGAGTCTACTGAGGCAGCGGAGAAGCTGCTGCTGCGCGTTGTTTCCTCCTGATATGTGCACGAAGATGATGCATCTGCCGCAGGAGATGCTCTGCGCTGCGACGCGGGACGTTGTGAGGGGAGAGACGCCATCGCGTAATGTGGTGATATAGGATGTTAGGGACGGACAGGCACAGAAGCGCTATATACGCATTGCCACAAGGAAATCGGTAGAGATGGCAGGCGGTTGAAGAAAGGCGATGTCGAGCCGCGGCTAGTTTGTTGATACTCTGCCGACGAAGGACAGTGACGTCTTCTAAGAACAGGGCAAGTACAACCGAGCTGTCGCGTAGTTTCGCGTAATGTTTACGTGTGACACTGCACACACGATGATGATTGAAGACTATACAGGGTGCGCCTACATCAATGTGACCAATCTGCAGGAGAACCCATATCCCTTCTTCTTAGTATCAGTTTTCTCTGTGAACTCCTCCGCTTCAGTTTCTGTGTCCAACCGCTCACCCGTAAGAGATGAACTCGACCATGTGTGGGTGTCAATGTTGTCTGCAGCATGGATATCCTTGTACTGCCATTTCTGGTTCTTTTTCTTCTTGTTCCTTTTCACCATGCAGTCCGCGAGAGACATGCTCCTAGGAGGGAGGACATCTCTCAATGAGGATCTTGCACGTCGTACGCGCTCGCGCATATGTTGCCGTTTAGCTGCCTCCATTCTTAAGTATGCGTCTGTAAGACTCCCGACAATGAATGACGGCACTGGTCGAGTCGGCATAGGATGAGTTGTCATTGTAGGCACAGGTATCGTAGGGCACCCTGGAACCGTTGCTGGAGTCGTTTGCTTCATTGTGTCGTTCATAGCATGCGGCTGCATTCGCGACGGGAGACTTTCGGCCGGACGAAGTGGCAGTACCATAGTCTGCAAAGAAGAAAGAGCCGGTATGTCTTCATGCCATGGGGCTATAGCAAGAGTTGGCGAGGGCGTCAAAAAAGCTATATGTGATGTTGGACAATGTAGGTAGGTCCCCATTGCGCACGCTTCTGGGGTGAAGCCGGGTTGCACGAAGGATGGATCATGCGACTGCAGCTCGAGATAATTCGGAAGACTGCTTAGCTGCTTCATGACTTGCTCCTGCACAAAGACATGCTTCTTTTGCGCCATATGTCTGTCGTGTGTCATATGAACTGGAGCAGTCTCGTGTGATTTCTCTACTGTGTTCCACTCGTCTTCATCTGCATCGCTCAAGCTTTTATAGTCGAAGTTGTATTGCTTCAGATCCCCTTTCTCGACTCTGATGACCTTGATGGGTAGAAAATATCCAGTAGGCCGCGTTTCCTCAACATTGAAGTCGTTCGTGGGTGGGACATGCTTTACAGGAACTTCATCTGGGTCGAGATTGTCGCGGTGTTCAATGGTACAAGTGTTGCATGTGAGGGCACCCCGATCAAGAGTCGACTTCTGCTGCGATTTGGGTGGAACGGGCACTGGGAAGTCGTCGTCAATGTAGTGAAAATGCTGTATACCGAGATCGCATGGTGTGTTAGAGCAGTGGTGACTGCCAAGGTACTCATGGTGCTCGCACAATGTGTGCTCGACGAAGTATTTGAGACACATGGCATTAATGGGTTGAGTCTTTTGCGTCGATGCTCATAGTGGATGTTTATGTCTACTGCATATTTTGCACATCTGGTTGATTTTGCTGCAGTCAACCGTGCGGCTGTTTACATATAGCGCTTCAAGTGAAAGCAGAGATGGGATCGAATTTTTTTTCCTGAGAGAATATTGTAAGCCCAAGTAATGAAGATTGTCAGGGAAGTAGTGACTGGCTTGTCCGGGAAGCAGTATATTTCTGTAGGACATTTGTTGAGTACGCGTAGGATTATGTTCGTTTACAATCCTAGATAGGTGAAGGAACCTTTGTATACCCGCTTACTTCTGCTTCCTATGGTTTTCGTTATGCGAACACAAACGTCATTGTAAGTTTGAGGAAACTCGCATGATATCAGCGCGTCACCACATGACATATCATAAGTCTGCATGCAAGCGCAGATTACTATTGCAGCAACATAGAGTGGCTGGAAGCGTACGTGAAACTCCACGAGACGATAGGAACGAGGCACTTAGACAGTGTCATTCAGTGCAATGTGGCGGACGGGCTATCCGACCAAGCTGATAAGTCATGTCGCTCGCTCCTAACAAACATGCCAGAAGACTTGTAGGTTTCGCCAATCTCGCTGCCTGTGGACGGTGTGTGATAGTAGTTATGAGCTAACACGAATGTATTGCTACAGCTATTTATGCTATGCATTAGGACCCTTTATAAAGTCGTCATAGTGCTCCGTTTACGTGACATACTTGTGGTGCGGATGATTGTAGAAAGTGCCAATCAAGAAGAGTAAGGAGCATTAGACAAAAACGTTGCAAGTGAAGTACCCTTACCCTAGGTCACCTCTGAGTGGTAACAGCAACAGCTTCTGGAGGCGACTGGTTTACCAGATACCGAAAGTTATAACGTATTTTGATGACAAAAGCCTTGTTGAATAGAGAATAACTAGGGGTTTTTTTTTTAAAAAAAAACTCTAGGCATGGTCTGGGTTCAAGTGTGACAATGGGGCAGAAAAAAGTTGGAGATTCTGAGAATCTATTGTAGGGGATGACGAGAAATCTGTTCAAAAAATGTTAAGTGGTGAAAAGATCCCAAACAGAGTTTGAAAATGCTCATCCCATGTCTCATCCCCTCACTGACTGTTGGCTTCAGTATCTAACACATCGTGCCCGATCGAAGTCGTGACCAGCGCTCCCAACGTAACGTATTTCGATTCGATTGAGCCCTATCTCACTGCGTTCGATCGATCTTTGGCAATTCTTCGTTTCATTCGATCACCATGAGCCTCACTGTTCGAATCGAAACGTAGTGCGGAGCGCAGTGCGGTCGGAGTTCGATTGAAAGTACCTAAATATAGTTACATCTTGGTGGTGAGGTTTTTCAACCCTCCATGGCAATGGATGCCTGTGACTCGGTTGATGGGCTTCGATTAAGGATCTCATCCTCTGGGGTCAATAGGAACGCCTGCACACCCGCCAGCTCACTCGGTACGACGCTGCGGTTGAACCAATTCTTCTGCAGCTGGAGGGCTTCAACAATAATGTTACTGAGAGCGGTTCGATCAATAGTGATCGATAGTGATTTTCTAGCGCGCCTTGCTGAACGTGCGCTTCTAGTCGCAGCAGGTGGACGGTATGGTGAGGTGATCGCGCGCCATCCTGAACACAACAGAATACCAAGTACGGCCAATCTGAAGCCTCCAGAGCCAGGAGTCTGCGAGTAAATCCTGGTGAGCGGCACTTAGGTTCGTAAGGTACTCTCGTAGGCCGCCAAATTACTCGTCAAGCCGGGAGACCTGAGAAAGCTCATGGAATTATTGCTCGACGTCCAAAAATCAACACTTACTGCCACCTTGCTGGCCAACCCACTCACCATCTCCACCACCACCTCTTTACGGGCCCCAGCTGTAACAGTATATATCGCGAGACAGTCGTTGTTGAGCTCGGCAGAGCGCACATCACGCCGATTCAGTTTCAGATAAGTAGGTCTCGGGTTTTTAATGACACCACTTGAAGAAAGCTGACATCATCTTGTATGACCTAGTCGGTGAAATCATTCAGGAAAGCCCCCTCACACTATGGCGTATGAGATGGCTGGGAAGCTTCGCCTGGGACTCGAGCGGCTGCTTCGAATGGTGGCCGGTAGGTCACCGTCGATTTGATCTGCTCACACGTGGTAGGGCCAATCTTGTGCATCTTGAGCATATGTCAGTCGATATGGTGATAGCTGTTCACCTTCTTCACGTCATTCTTGCTTCGATTTGCATGGCAGAGCTGGCAAAGCCACAGCCTCAGAGACGAGCCGTGGTGGTCGACATACGTCAGCTCAACACCATACTTCCAGATAAGGACATCCTCACAACCTCCCTCCAGCTGGCCCCTGTGTCGAACCGCATATCTAAGCCGGGAGTTTTCAAGCAGACTATCGCTGCACACGTCGAAATAGTGTATTCAAAAGGCTGTAATACGGTACTATGGAGATAATGGAGTACTGTAAGCTTGATAAGCCCATACACTACGGTCAAAAAGTGGGGTGAAATTCGCTACACTTCGAGGGGCTGTGGAGTAGATCTAGCGCATTGTACATGCATGCTAGCAGTGCACGAGGCATCTCTCTCTGCACAACCTTCCACTTCTTTCCAACCCCCAACATGCGCACTGCTTGATTCAACCAGATGCGGGTGAACTTTGGCTGAATCGCGCGATTCTGGCCTCTATTTCTGTTTGGTGTTGATGCTCATGGTATGGGAGAGTACCCGTCGAATGCCAAGAACTAAGGAGTATACTCCGCGTGGCAAGAACACCAATACTAGATCTGATGAACAACTATCAGTGAATAATTGATCTGCTGTATCTTAAATCAAAATTCCTCCAGTGTAGAGAACACCAAAATTATGCCACAGGTGATATGCCGGTTTCTCCAATACGTAAATTACGACATGCTTTCTCTCGGTGTGAATACCCTATTCATTTACACGGAAATGGGGGTAAAACGCTAAGAGGTATTACTTTTTGTATGAGTGTGGTTTTTCGAAACGTAGCGTTTTTGGATAATCTACCAAAAACATACGGCCGTGGCCGTATATTTTACCACATTTGTTGAGAATATTCCGCTCACCTGTCATGAGGATGTTAGGTCACATGACCTGCGCCGCTCTATATTAGCCGAGCTGCGCATAGTTAGCAATCGATACACTCTACAACCACTTTTGACTTGAGCTGAGCTATCCATTAGGTAGTCATACTACGACTAATGGCACTAGTTTCTTAACAACATTCCTATTTATTTACCCCACTTTTTAACCGTAGTGCATAGGATTGGATTGGATTGGATTGGATTTTGATTTAACGTCTATAGAAGTCTATGACTATATAAGACGAAATGAGTAACTCATCTGGTCAGGTGTAGGTGGTTTCAAGTGTGCTGGTCTATGGAAATACAAGGGATGATCTGGGATGATTCCCATGAGCCGATTTGACAAGCCCATACAACGGGCAGCCTTTAGATAATTTTTATTGTTTGTTGGTATCACCGAGTGTTGGAAGTTGTCACGGTTGAGATGTCTTGATGAGAGGCCAGTAAAGATGACCGCGTCGTCTAACTTGATTGGGACAAAGACATCAAATGTACATCGGGCGGATGTACGATGTCGCTTCGTACACTGGTACCCGAGGGCCCTTCGCACATCGAGAGCACGCGCCGTACAACGCGCCCCCACCATTAGTATAAGTAGACAACCAGCAAGAGGTAGCAAGAATCAAATCACAATCAACCCATCTGCTCACCTCGTTGCAACGACTGTTGTTGGTTCACTTATCACCTATGTGATACCCTTTGCCGTGTCAACAATCGCGATGCTCTGACAGCACATTGTACTACACGATTTCTCTAGCTCAGCAGAACTGTAAGTATTCAGCTAAAATTCACTACAGAAGGAGTTTATATAATGCATGAAATTGTTTTTGTCTAAGGATTTATGGTTGCGATGTCCGTTGATGATTTCTTATCTGACTTTAGTTTTGTTTTCTGAAAAATAATTTTGGCAGAAGATTGCTTACCGGTACTGGCCCACCGTAGGCAACTCCGAGCTGCCCCGAGCCATCAAAAACACAACTGTAATCGATGGATCACATACTTTCGCGATTGTAAAATATGTCTGGACCTACTCTTGACGTAGCTCTAGCTATACACATATTGAGAACGCTTCCCTATGCTTGCATTATCGCAAAGATGAGTGTCACTAAACATCATTTACAATGTGAACCACATGGAATTTTGAACAGCCGATTTGCTGGTGAGATTTGTCCCCCGCGCTAGTCAAATATGTACTACCAAACAAATCACAGTATATTATTTGCATTGATGTATTGAGGCTTTAGACTGAAGCGGGATCATCTTGTCTAATCGCATTTTCTTCTCTTACGCGGACTGGTGCGCGGGCCCTTATATCTGCCTAATGAGGCAAGTGTGGGTAGCCCATCAGTTGTGGCATGAGAAAATGTTGATTTTTTAGGCCTTGGAGCAGGCCGATATGGCCAAGTACGATTTGGGGTGATTGGTAAGTTTCCCGACCCAGCCCAATAACAAAATAGCCCAGCTCTATAACATTTTCCTTGTTCTATGGGTGTGGATGAACAGGCTACTATCGAGAAATAAGGCTATTGTTGGTATACCCTCTCGAGTCCTACTTGGATAGGTCCGGAAGGTAATTTGACCTGAACCTTGCTGTCAGTGTGTCTCGGATTGAGAGAGAGGGCAGCGATCATAGTCACAACCGTGCATCGACTTATGCGGGGATAACGATCACAATCGTGTATCCGAAGAGAATGAAGATGAGTGATACTCTGTCACTGCTCCCACGTGGTACGGACTAGTATCAATGTTCAGTTGTGCTAGCTAGTGTACCGATGTAGGTTAATCAGTTCTTCAGAGTTTTTCGTTATTGTTGGCGACCGAACACCAACTTTTCGAGGTTGGTGAAAGGTCGAAATTCATCCTTTTTTCGACTCTTTCCATCTCGAATCTCCCTTCCTGGTCTCTCCACAATGTTATTTATTGGATTGTGATGATAAGTTGACATTTATGAAATGAGTGACTGAGTTGATCTTTTGTAAATACCTACAGAGGACATGTATTTATAGTTGGTGACAGG
>JALRMI010000639.1:0-12008 GCA_026120165.1 Leptosphaerulina australis
CCCACCCCCCCCCCCCCCCCCCCCCCCCCCCCCCCCCCCCCCCCCCCCCCCCCCCCCCCCCCCCCCCCCCCCCCCCCCCCCCCCCCCCCCCCCCCCCCCCCCCCCCCCCCCCCCCCCCCCCCCCCCCCCCCCCCCCCCCCCCCCCTTTGGAAGAAAGATGAGGGCAGCGATCACGGTCACAACCGTGTATCCGAAAAGAGTCATGGTAATGGTTCTCTGTCACTGTTCCCGCGTGGTACGGGCCAGCATCAACGTCTGGTTGTGCTAGCTAGTATACCGATGTAGGTTAATCAGTTCTTGAGGCTTATCCCATTGATCTCTTGTTGTAGCTATCTATTTATGCATGGCTTGTATCTCTAGTTTTGAATCACGCCATGCCCAGTGCAGCCACGAAGTGACCTGTCGTTCTTTACTGTTATCACAGTACGACCTGCCGTAATCTCGGGCGGTCGATGCCATGTATCTTCCGTCGAAGGGTCATGCATCGACCTTTTCCTTTCTTGTCTGGATATACTTACAGTACTGTATATAGTAACAAGGTACTCCAGGTCCTGGAGTCGTGGTAATTAAATTATTAACAACGCTGTACTAATATGATAGACCTCATTGTAGTTAAAAGAACAGAAATATCAGCTTCATAAGAGTATCTTAGTATCGAATCTAGGCAAAAGGCCCCGTAACGGGTATGTGCTTCCGTCAGTTTATAGGCAGAAACACACACCACCAGAGTTGGCAACAAACAAATCAAACAAATCAAATTCGCTTAATTTGGTTTAGTAGTTACGTTTATAGGTTTAGTGCTTACCTGTTTCAGCGAATTTGATTTGTTTGATTTGTTTGTTGCCAACTCTGCTCACCACCTTTTTAGTTCCTCCTCTTTCTCCCATTAAGTATTAGACATATAAATCTGTAAATATGTATACAGGTGTTGGGGGCCGAATGTATGGAATCACGATGTATCACGGTGTTCTCCGATGTTCCTTATCATAGGAACCTCTTCTGTAGTAGCTTCTATGCACTGGACTGATTACCATGGCTATGTGTAGATAACCGATATCACTAGCTGCCCTATCTCGGCACTAACTCGGTCATCTACACATGAACACCACTCATATCACCATGGCCATGCACCCAGCAGAATCAATCAATCATCTACTATACTTTCGTTGTACCAACTGTTGATTCATCCCCTTTTGATACCTTTGCCGTATCAACAACAGGATAGTCCAATAAAGTGATATTATAGTGTTGTAGCAGCTGCTCGCTTAGTGGTGTTTGCTACTCTCGGTAATACTCACATGTCGCTCATCACACTTAAAACTACAATTAAATCCTCTAATACAACCACACAAAGAAAACTATACTTAATGAATAGGATTGTCAATTTGACCCTCCTGAATTGGTTATAGATCTCTGTTTTACTCTATATCTGCTATTAGAGGTTGTAGAGCATTGCGCAGGTATGCTTAGCATAGGTTAGTAATTGATCGTGCAAACAGCAGAAAAATGATGATCATCTTGCCACCTATGTCGTGATTGGTATATGTACGAAGTGATATTTCACTTCAACAGTAATGCTAGCTAGCCAATCGCGTACTTTTCGCGTGCCTTCCAACCTATCTACTTACCCACCCCCTACACTATAGATTATATCAAGTATTCTGAGGATCATGCAGAGGAAAAAGAATGGCTGTGTTGATGTTGCACGACTTTTGACATGTTGCTGTACGACATAGCAACTGACTCGCAGGTCAGCGCTTATGCCGTCGACTGTAAGTAAACATCTCAACCGCGACAGATTACTTGTCTGACTCTATAGCTTACTTTCTCGCGCATTTGACTACCTCTATGCTTATTATGCCCCTAAAACAAAGCCGTGGACCTGCTGAGGCAGATGAATACACCTAAGCGCTCTCAGCGCGCACTGAAACCAAAGTATCCCAACCTCTCTGCCTCTAGTGCTGCTTGTGAGCGGGTCTTTTCAAGTATAGGCGACAAAATGGTGCCACAAAGGCGCAAAATGGGCAGTCAACTACTAGCTGCCTTGATATGTATTCAGCGCTGGATTCGGGCAGGGTTTAAACCTCCAAACGGAACGGCGGCAGCTACGTAAACCGATACAGAGCTCAATGAGCAGTTTGGGATAAGAAAATGGGAGGGACCACTACCTACAACTACAACACCTTATCTATAGTCTTAAAACTCAAAATCAAATCGAAATCAAACAAAAAAACAAAAAGTAGTCCTCGTCAAATCAAACAAACAAAATACAGCACCAAGAGATCGTCAAACAAACAAAATCAGCGCCAAAAATTTTGTTTGTTTTGGTTGTTGACAACACTGATAATGTGCCCTGCCCTCACGTGAGTGCAGATCACCCAGCTACCGGGATGTGTATATATACAGATCGTAGGCATAGCTACTACAATCAACTCAGTTCTCATTTCCTACATGCCTTCTACCTCCTGCATACCCATCCTTAGAGGCTGGCCTGCTCAGCCAACCTGAAGATTTTGAGGCTTTTCTTGAAGTCACAAAATCCTATACCGCCACCTTCTAGCAGTGGGAATTTAAGATTTAACACTTACCATTACTCATAATCGTATTTTGCTTTCTGCTTAGTCTGGTTTCTGCTGTAAAAAACGAAAAGATAGGGGGCGGCCCATGCCACTCGCTGACCATCTCCCATTTTCTAAGCCTCAGCTCTCTGTTTCAAGACTTTGTAGTCGACGAGATTGGTATTTTTTCACGATTGGAGGAATCCGACTATAAAAAAACGCCGCTAAGAGCGTAGCCCACATAATCGAACAAGTCATCTGATGCAGTGTGACGTGAGTCCGGGGCTCGGCTCGCCTACATATCGCGAGGAAGGTTTATACATTGGATGAAAATCAACTTAGCTAACCACTCAATGTTCCTCGCAATTTTTAACCGTCGTGTCGAGATGTGTCTTTGAGCCTCGTCTCCATGGTGGTTATGGAAGGGGTAATCTGTCTTTGGGTGCTCAAATCTCTTTTTTTTTTCAATTTTTCATGTTGTTATAAATCATCTGCGATAAACATGTTTTCTTCTTGTAGGCTTCTGTTGTAGTATAGGTTTGCGTGTCACGCACTGATGTATCAATCCAGAGGCCTGCGGTGCTCGTAGTACCTATATTTGAGAGAAACCGTGTCCTAGGACCTTTATGTGGGAACATTTTTGATGCTCGATAGGGAAGATGAATGTTTCGATGTTGAACGTAGCTCTCGATGTGGCTCGAAAGGTTCGCATTTATTTCCCAAGGGAGGACGAACAAGGGCTTAACCCTTGTGCCTTGGACGAAAATTGATTCAACCAGTCAACCAATCTGGAAGTTTTTCATATAAGCCAAGCACTGTTGGGAATATTTTCGCAACAGCACGGGTGATACAAATCTAGATTCTGGGGCTTTGAATGCCAAATCATTTAAAAATGACTATATATTGTTAAAAATCTCTCGCTCAGACAACGAAAGTTGTAGCGCAACCACCAACTCTTCAGTTGATCCTCCGTGGCGCAATTGGCTAGCGCGTCTGACTGTTACCATTACTACTTGTTTGATTGCATATCAGGAGGTTGAAAGTTCGAGCCTTTCCGGGGGAGATATTATTTTTGACACATGCATGCGACGCTGGTTCTTACAATGGCCTGTGCAGCCTACCTGGCTACCAAACAACACTAGAGAGGGTATCAAGTACCTCCGACAGTTGCTTAGCAATTCTGAAGACTTTGTTGGCTTGGCTTGGCTTGCTTTGCTTTGCGAAATGAGCCTAGTTTTCGGTCAACGCGTGCCCAAGGCAACGCTTACCCCTTCTACATATGTAATGATATTAGCACCGCTCTGCAGTGGTTTTTTTTCTTTCACTCTCCATTCTGGTTGGCACCTTCTAGTCTATTGATTACTTTGTTCGAATATCGCACATTGTGATTTGTATAATTGCTCAAACCAAAGCTGTTCGTCACCCACCTTTACAGCGTCCTGAGCAGAACCACGCGCCCAGATAGGCATTTAAGACAAACCATGCCCAAGAACACTGCTGCTCTACGCGACCGATATTCAAAGGGCAGCCATAGCGAATGCTTTGAATTGCACAAGACCCATTCATCCCCTACAACGAGGTGTGAGAGAGGATCTTCCTGCAGCACAAACGGCAATCTTGTTAGAGCGAGAGACAACGTAATGCTCCCTCAATTAGAGTGCGGAACCCAGAAATCGGACGAGAAACTAAGGGAATATAGGTCAGAAGGTTGGCCTTTGAGTATAATGCGACAAATGTCCGTCGCCGTCTCCCACACTCTTATTGTCCCGTCCTGGGATGCTGAGGTGACCAGCTGTCCGTCTGGTGAAAACGCCACCGCTGTGACAGGGTCCGAGTGGGCCTCGAGCAAGCCATGACACGTACCTGGGACTAACTCCCACACTCGCATTGTCTTTTCATCGGATGCTGAAGCGATCAGCTGGCCGTCTGACGAGAATACCACCACTGTGACCCGGTCTGTATGGCTCTCCAGCACGTTGCAACATGTGCCTGTCGTCGTCTTCCACACTCTTACTGTCTTGTCGAAGGATGCGGAGGTGATCAGCTGCCCGTCTGGTGGGAACATCACCGCTGTGGCGGGCCTGAGTGGCCTTCCAGCTTGTCGCGGCACATGCCCGTGGCCATTTCCCATACTCGTACCGTCTCGCCGTCAGATACTGAGGTGATCAATTGTCCGTCTGGAGAGAACGCTACCGCTGTGATGAGGCCCGAGTGACCCACCAGCACGCTGCAACACACGCCCGTCGCCGTCTCCAACACTCGTACAGTCATGCCCCATGATGCTGATGTGACCAGCTGTCCATCTGATGAGAATACCACAGCCGTGACAGAGTCTGAGTGGCTCTCCAGCTCGCTACACCATGTGCCTATCGCCGTCTCGCACACTCGCACTGTCTTGTTGTCGGATCCTGAGGCGATCAGCTGTTTGTCTGGCAAGAACGCCACCGCTGTGACAGGACCTGAGTGGCCCTTTAGCAGATTGCGACACGCACCTGTCACCGTCTCTCACACTCGCACTGTCTTGTCCCAAGATGCAGAAGCGACCAATTGTCCGTCTTGCGAGAACACTACCGCAAGGATAGAGTCTGAGTGGCCATCTAGCCCACCGCAAAACGCGCCCGTCACCGTCTTCCGCACTCGTACTGTCTTGCCGTCGGATACTGAGGCGACCAGTTGTCCGTCTGGTGAGAACACCGCAGCCGTGACAGAGTCTGAGCGGCCTTCCAGCACGCTGCAACACATGTCTGTCGCCATCTCTCACACTCTTACTGTTTTGTCTTTGGATGCTGAGATGACCAGCTGACCGCCTAGTGAGAATACCAGCGCCATGACAGATTCTGAGTGGCTCTCCAGTACGCTGCGACATGTGCCTGTTACTGTCTCCTACGCTCGTACTGTCTTGTCATCGGATGCTGAGGCGATCAGTTGCCCATCTTGTGAGAACACCACCGTTGCAACAAGGCGTGAATGGCCCTCCAGCACGCTGTGACACGTGCCTGTCGCCGTCTCCCACACTTGCACTGTCTGGTCGTTAGATGCTGAGGCGATCAGCTGTCCGTTCGGCGAAAGCACCACCGCCGTGACCTTTTCTGCATGGCCCTCCAGTACGCTGTGACATTCATCCCAGTTTTGGTCTCTGCCCAACATAATTTCAGCTGTCTGATGAATCCTATCAATAATCTTCTTCCGAACAATGCTCTCCTCTGGTGCAAAAATAAGGGCAGACGAGTAAACCTGGAGCGGGGCCTTTTTCATGACTGAACCGAACCGCAGTACAAATCGGGTGGCATCAGAAACGAATCCTGCAAAGGCTTTTACAGATGGTTACGCCAAGAGTCAGTAAGTCGTAAATATATCTTTTATGCAGGTCTCCTTATCTCCATCAGCGCATGCAGTCTTGCGAACAAACGCGCACATTGGCCTATTTCCGCCATCAGGCCAATACAAAAAGTGGGCCTGGAGGAAGATGTGCGTTGCATCTCCGTCTGTAATGCTATTCTGGCTTTGTTCAAAGTGCTCAACCCAGTAGCGGCAGGCATATTGCAGCTCCGATGGTAGCCTGCTACTAGTCATTCTTTTATCAATATCATTTCTCAAAGTCACAGGTCCTGAGAGATTGCACATGTTTTGCCGAAGACCTTTGGGGGCGGATATGAGCTCAAGGCAGCGAAACACCAGTTCCTTGTGCGTAGTACCCTCATGTACTTAGAATTTATCATCGCCGCATCTGTCTTTGTTGAGGAGGAAGTCACGAAAGGAAGGATGGTGCAGACGAATTGGCTGGCTAGGATCTTCCGGGATATTAAGAGTGGCATGCAGGATCCTCAAGTGCTAACCCGATGTCTTCGTCTAGAACGCTGAGCAGCTTGCTCAAAGACAGCATCGACAGAGGAGAGAATAGCACCACTGTACTTCCTAGGATGCACCTCAGCACTCTACAATGTTCGTCCTTTTCTTCACCGGTGAAATTTGACAAAGTGGATCGTTAAGTACGATAATATATAGTTCCGTGGTAATGTGCTAAGGAACATCCGACAGCACCGTGGGGTACATCGTTGTACTCAACGTTTTGGGTGATAGTGCGTTTGTTAATTATTAGTTGAGGACTTTTGGTATCAATGCGGATCGTACTATGATCACACTACGATCTAACATGGCATAATCTGATATGTCACTTTGTAGCTAAATTGGGTACTGCGCGGATGGAGTAACGGCGGTACCCCATAGCCCCCATAGCGTATAAATGCATAGTAACGGCTAATGCTGAGAAAAGAATCCTAAAAATTCGAATCTAGAACTGGCAAGCTAGTAGAGAACTTCGAGGTCGCTGCTAGACCTTGCTATGTAAGGGTGGCAGAATACAATCTGCTCTCCCTGGTCAACCAGAGTTGTCAACACAATCCTCAAGCTCTTCCACCAGCCTGTGCCCTTGCACCACCGTGGACTGGTCTTCCGCGACATCCACAGGCATTCAAATAACAGCTTACAAAATGCCTTCATTTTTCACAGGCGGGTATACCAACAAGGACCGATCTGGAAAAAAATTCAAGAAGACTTATGGTCTTGTCCGGAGCCAACACACCAATATGTAGAGCCCACATAACAAATCGACCTGACCAAACGGGCCATCCAAATTGCCCTTCATGGTCTGTCCTTTTTCTTCCTGATGCACGTAAGAATGAGCGAAAACTTGAATCTCATACCAAATGACTACACGCACCCCTCTTCCTCCTGCTGAAATCATAAGACATGTTAAGAAGCTAGCACCATTAGTAGCAATATGGCTATCTAATGGTGAGATCTACTAAGTTACAACAGTAGTGATAATATTATGTTGTATTGTTGTTGACACGGCAAAGGGTATCACATAGGTGATAGGTGAACCAACAACAGTCGTTGCAACGAGGTGAGCAGATGGGTTGATTGTGATTGATTCTTGATATCGCTTGCTGGTTGTCTACTTATACTAATGGTGAGGGCGCGTTGTACGGTGCGTGCTTTCGGTGTGCGAAGGGCCCTCGGTACCAGTGTACGAAGCGACATCGTATATCCGCCCGATGTATATTTGATGTCTTTGTCCCAATCAAGTTAAACGACGCGGTCACCTTTACTGGCCCCTCATCAAGACATCTCAACCGTGACAACTTCCAACAATTGTATTGACTAAAGAACAATCCACGAGTGCTGAGATCTGTGTTTATGTACAGTCACATCCAAGCTCCTACACGGGTGCATTTGCGCGAATCATGCGACTATTTCTTCCCCTTGACAACAACTCACTTTCGGACTATACTCTCAACATGACACAAAGCGATTTTCTTTTCCGAATTGCTGTGGTCAATACACATCATTGGTTCCAGCAGTGACAGTATGTACACGATAATACGTTCTGTTCCATTGAGGCGGAACAGAGCTGTCTCTTAGGCATCTTCTGACGTAACATAGCCTGATCACATATCGTCGACCATAGAAACTGTATTATCTCATGACCTGACGACACTGTCCATTCTCAAAGCCGATCAGGATCCGCATCTTTGAATTCACTCCCGATCCCCACCTCATCAATCCATACCTGCCTAAAACTCTGCGATCCGTACATCTCTTTGTCGTCGTGCCACCCGTTCGCATATAGTCCGACTCTGAAACTAAAAACTCTCTTGTCATCCAACAGTGTCGTCGGAATCCCATACTCCTCATGGACCTTTGTTCCGTTAATCCATGTCTTAAACTGGCCCGTCGCATCTGCTGCCCATGTAATCTGAAATGTCAGTCTATACCATACACCACCATCGATGTTTGTTGCGAGAGCAAACTCTCTAGTATTCTGGCAATTCTTTCCACCGCTGCAATCCCCTTTATTATTGTCCGGTGGACACTTTTTGCCAGGAAGCAGTTGCCCGGTCTTCACACGACTATACAGTGTACGGCCGCGCAGATACACCATGCTTGTGGGACTGTAGTCATCGCAGCCCGTATCACCAAAGTCAGCGATCCATTGTGCGATATTGAATGTCTGCGGCGGATCGAACTCCCAAGCATCGGCAAGCCGGAAGGCAAAACCGTAGAATTTTGTGTCGCCACGTTTGTACCCATTAGGGTATGTGAACTCGGAATGGTACCTGCCGGTGTAATCTGGGATATAGGTTTGCGTTACTTTTAGGCCTGAGCTGCCGCGATAAACAACATTGGTCACTTCGGCCTTTGTGCCTTTGGCTTCAGGAGGGACATCGAGCCAGCCAGAGGTCTTGCCGTGGTTAACGAATTCGGGAACGGCACGAGAGGTAGGGAAAAGGAGCCCAAGGGCGAGGGCGACGGTCAGAGTGGGGAGGCGTATCATGTTGATAGGAATAGAACACAGGTTGGTAGGTTTTCTTTGCTCTAGTATATGGTTGACATAAAGGAATGCCTGGAGTAATGCTCCTCATCATAGTTCGTGGCGCTCCTTTTTATATACTTCCCTACCACGCAAATCATTCGATGACCACCACTTCGTCTCCTACTCATACCTGTCAAATGGGGGTCTCACCCCGAGGCGACCATACGGTGCATCTGTACGCATCCAAATTTCGAAGCTGAATGTACTCTTACGTCCCTCTCGGCCCCGAGAGGCTGTTGATTAATATCAGCTCTCTTTAAATGAACACATTAACCATGTTCAAGCCCGGCGAAAGGCCAAATGTGGGCATAGGTATGAATGAATAAGCATGACAAATTATGTGCTATTTTGTTTTTAGAACCCCGATTGGATCCGGGGTGCGCTAAGCGAGGGAATAGTCGGGGGCACTGTAAGATCGTGACTGCTGAAGGGATGCAAGCTCAATCCAGGTTGATGGAAAAATCGTGTATTGGTGCCACAAATATGACCGGTAAATTGGCAAGCATGCAGATTTGTTGATGGAAGATTGCAAGGTCACTTGCAGACAATCGGGCGTGTTGGCAGTCAGAACAGGTCCAATCTGCCATTCCCGACTTGGTCGACACTCAAGCCTGACTTGTTTAACTACGTACGCGGAGGATCGAATAACACAACGTATGAATTAAACGCCACTCTGAATTGTTACTTCAAACCATCTATAAAATCATAGTTAGCCTCAAAATTGGAAATCCACGGTGCTCCACTATACAACTGCTTCCCATTTTTGTGGAACCCAGTAATCACGCTCTGACCACGGGAGGTTGTCGCCCAGTCTGCAAACTGATATGCAAGTGTAGCATTTCTTGCCTTGCGACCCACCAGCAAATGTCCCGGCAATAACAACGGGTCATCCTCACTATCTGCGCCTACCTTGAATTGAGAGAGTGCAGTTGTAAGGTTTGGTTGCAATTGCTCCAGTGACAAGAACGTCCCACGATCCGTCAACGTATACTCCCTCAACAGGCTTGCGGTGCTTAACGCCTGTATCGGAAACGCAGGAAACTGATGATACCATGTGGAGTAAGGCAAACTCCAAGGTACTTGACCGACGCCTAGCCATAACTGTGCTTCCTTGAGGTTTGTAGCAGACTTGTCGTAGCGGGTTAGAAAGCGTGTTGGAATTGCTGTCTTCGCGGTATTAAGCTCCCCTGATTGATAAATCTTCGCAAAGATTGTTTTGGCATCCATAGTATCGTTTATGCCAGCTGGATTCTCGAGAAGCCCGGCAATGATGAAGTGGTCGCGGAAGGGGTAGTAACAGCCATTTTTTGGGTCGATGATTCCCTGGTCGGCGGCGACTTTTTCCGCTGCTGGAACATAGGAAATACCGAGATCTGCTTCACCAGTTTGCAGATTCTTTATGGTGAACGTCGTATCACTTAACACCTTGAAGTTATTTTAATACGAATTGAATAATTGTGCTGTTTTGTTTTAGGGTTGGTGCTACGTACCCATCCGATACTGAAAGGGTTTGAACCGTTCTTTTATTTGATTGTGATGATAAGTTGACATTTATGAAATGAGTGACTGAGTTGATCTTTTGTAAATACCTACAGAGGACATGTATTTATAGTTGGTGACAGGTAGTGCCTGTGCACAGATGTGAAAAGTCTTTGACGAGGAAGGAGCGATACTGCAGGAGGAACTCCAACCTGACATCACGTGATATCTTTACACTGTCTTTTATGAAGGCATCGGCAAGAGCTTCAAGCTGTCAGTACAGAATATAACAGGAGATCTTGTTAGACACTACCTTTAACTAAAGCCACTCTGTCCAGCGCCTCCAGTTGCTATCCGTAGTAAGACATCTGCACTTGTTGAGGCAAAACCGCCATTGTATACTTCAGTCGGATCAACAAGTGCTCTGACGCCGCTGGCAACAATCGCAATTATGTGAAGAAAGCAATGGATTTTGAGACAAAGCATATTGAGTCTGTAGGGATTGATTGTCGAAGTTGACACGATTGATACATAGCGAGCAGCCAATTTTGTAGCTTTGGTCAGACCGAGATCATTCTATCCAGATCGTCTTGACATAGGAAGCTTGTCATGCAGATTTGCTTGTACTTGATTGCCTATAATCTCACGTAGGACTGTAGAGTGGTAAGGCTGGGTTTGACGGTGAGAGTAGCAGCCGAAGTGAGGCCACAAGTCAGCCAAAAGCCACCTCTTACCAGAGATGTCAACAGTCAGTTGATCGGCCGGCCTGTTTCTAATTTAAGCGTATCATTGAACAGAGAGTGGTCTTTGCCACGCTCGATCAGGAAACAGGCCTGTCGATCAACTGATTGTTGACATCTCTGCCTCTTACTCGCAGCATTACCGCATTACTTGGGATGTACATTCGTGTGCCTACCCAGCCTGTAGGGCTGTTTCCACTTGTTTTTCAGTGAGCTGAGATAATGAGCTTGGATTTAACGTCGTGGCGCATAATCAAGAACTGCTTATCTTAGACCTGCAACGTCACGATGTATCCTGCGTAAAATACGAATCGTCGCTTTACAGATTTTGTGAGCATATCCAGAAAAGGAAGGGAGAGATCGATGCGTGCTTTTCCGACCTGACATCTCTCATCCGGGACTACTGCAGGCCGTACTCTAATAACAGTACGAAATTACAGGTCGCTTTGCGGCTGTATTAGGTGCCGTGTCTGTGCACCCAACGGTCGGATTCAACCAACGATCGGCGCACAACATCAACACCAAATTTCAACGTGTAATAACTCAACAACCATGCCAGGAATTAATGATGTGCTTGAACAGATTCGTAAATTGAAGCCAGAAGAAAAACTTGTATATACACATATTGCAGAAAAACATGGTGTTGATCACAACACATTGTCGCGCGCGCATCGAGGTGTGCAGGTCCCCCGGCACTATTCCTGCTCACGTGTTGTCAACGGTATTTTGGAAACCACCTATGCGAGGTTCGATCATAACACACAGCGAGAACTTAATTTTTGGAATTTACGTGCTATATCGAACTTAAGCGGTCGCTCGTGAAGCCAATTGACTAGCCATCACTTCGACGTAGCG
>JALRMI010000063.1:0-98006 GCA_026120165.1 Leptosphaerulina australis
GTATCTTTATGCACCACGGCATATAGATTAATCGGTCCGTATAACCTGCAGCCCTCGTATCGTGCCGCGATGTCGGCACGATACTCGGTGATACCAACAGAAATGTCACCCATTAATTTCAAGTTTAGCAGGTATCTGTCTGAGTGTGGTGGTAAACCGAAAAACAAGTAAATATCTCACCAAATCGTGTTAAATGCACTACGTCCCTGTTGAAACAGTGCTGATGGGTCGTCCGAACAACAAAACACACAAAACTGCACTGAAAATCCATCTTTTTGTGGCAGCAACCTGAAGATTGCCAGAGACTGTAATCACAGCAGCTACACGAGTGGCTTCAACAATGTTTTCTTCAAGTTCTACAGGTCGTAGTGACTGTACAGGTAACTCCGCCAACGGTGACAACGCAACATAAAATGGCCATCTGGATCGGAACCCTGGCATTGAGAGTTTGATATATTTGAAGGATACTGAGCTGTTTGGATAGTGTTGGTATTATTGCAGACTGCACTGCGATAGCAGTAAGATGAGACCTGTCACTTTTTTGGCTCTATACAATCTACTCTTTGATCTAACCTATCTACTTTCATCCCTATCTGCATCCTTGCGCACCGTAGACTAGCGTTCCGCGACATCTACTGGCAGTCGATTAACAGCGTCCAAAATACCTTCCCATTTCACGGGGAGGTATGCCGACAGATAGCGAGCTTGCAGGAAATTGCTATGCCGCGCCCGATATCCCAATATATCGACAGCAGAGGGAATACGATAAATGAAAATTGTGGAGTTGCCCTTTGGGGGCAAAGAAACTGGAATTAGGTGAGAAGTCCAGATTATTTGGATAGGCATAGTGATGGGAGCTGTAGAATCGGATTGATTGCTCAGTATACTATCTACTGAGGTATATATACACGAAGTGCCATATAGCGAGAAGCTTTGGTGAAGCCGAAACTGACGCAAGCAGCATGTATGATCATACCAGGATCCGAACTAAGGCCAGACTGATACTGAACTAAAGGTGACATGACTTGGCATCTGAAAAATGTAGGTACTGGCGATACAGTACTAGGGTTCAGTAAGAGGCGGCTTTCCAAATCCTTGAAATAGAGCTTCTTGGCTGCTTACCGAACCAATTCTTTTACCAGGCGCTTGCACACCTTGCGAAGCCCTTACAGGAGGGTGGGCGAAGACGATATTTCCTAACAGATGACGTAGCTGATAGCACATTGTTTTTAGTGGTTAGTATGTAAAGGCTTTAGACTATGACATGTTATTTAATCACATTTTCTCGCCATAAAGAGTGAATATATAAGTCATTCAGGATGGGCTAGTTTCACAAAGGAGGCTGGTACTGAAAGCATGAAAGTACATGACAATTACCTCAAAACTACACCGCAGGAAAGAAAGAAATAAAAGAAGGAGGAGAAAATCGCTGAACAGCAGAACTAGTCCATACTCATAACATCTTATAGCGGTATATAGTAGACGTGGTGTAATCAATCATTCACATGGTTGAAAGCTGAGCCAGCGTCTTCTCCATAAAAAGACTGTTATTTATAGTTTCTTCTTATAGCGAGCTTCCATACATGCTTCAGATGGTCCAGCTATGTGTATGAAGAGCTTTCACCAAGAATGTAGATAGTAGCCCTGTGAAGGTTGTTAATGAGTATGATGTGATGCCAGGGGTCTAAGCCAGAAATAAGTACCGAGGCACGGACGCACCTTGCCTCTTTTGAAATTCTGGGGAAAAGGACCAGAGCTTCAAATGCATCGCAACAACGTGCTCTGAACTTCAACGACGTCACTCCTATCTTCTGATAGCTTCACTCGCTTATTCTTACCCTCGCGCATCCTTCTGATATGACAGACCGGGCTGCCAAGCGCTTACAGCGGCCGAGCACCGAGTACGAGGACTCGGAGGATAATGTCGAGTGGAACAACAACAGGTATGTGGCTGAGACTCCTAGCAATACGCCCAGTTTCGCGCCTTCCTTCGTGCCAAGGACCATGTATAAGTCACAAGGCGGTAACCTGGAAGTTTCGCATCAAGCCAATGCCATGACCTCTCACGACCGCATTGTGCTACCTGTGTGAATCCCTGCGCGCATCTAACAGTAGGAGCTCGCTATCTGACGCCATATTGCCATACATACCACCTTCTCTCTTACACCACATACCTTGATTCCTTCTTCACACGATCATGCCCCGCCTTCGCGCCCGCCCAGCTCCTAACCCTCTTTCCAGTACTCCCACAGCATCCTCTACTCGCCCTCGCCGTGGCACAGCAAACCGCTACGATGCGCCCAATGCTACCATCCAGCGCTCGTCGCCCGAAGAAACACGCCAATCCCTCTCTCTGACCGTCAAATCTTCCCCTAATAAGTTGCGCCAGGCCACCGGTGTACCAGCAGTTAGCAAGGGTAATCTCAGCCGCAGCAACATCGTCTCAGGCAAGCGCACCTCGCGGAACAATAGAATTGTGCGCGAAGTGGACAGCGACGAAGACAAAGATGAGGACGATAACGAAGATGAGGCAGACGAGGTCGATGCTATGGACGTCGATGACGAGGAGGAAGAGGACGATGTGGATGCTGAGGGGAGTGAGGAGGAAGACATGGATGCCGAGGGAGATGAAGACGAAGAAGAGTCTATTATTGCACCTGCAAACAAGGCAATATCGGCAGCTTCGAAACCCAAGATCAGCGTCACAAAGGCACAAGATACTGTAGAGGCCAAAGAGATGGCCATGTCTGACGATGATGAGGAGCTTAGTGATCCCGATTCAGATCTCGACGACATGGAGGACGCAGAGGGCGAAGATGACGATGCGGAAGGAGACGACGACGACGAAGAACTCGCTGGCCCAGAAGGTGACATAGATATGGATAGCGATGAGGATATGAGCCGTGACCAGACGCCCGATATGAGCAAGCTAACACGGCGACAACGTGCTGTGTTAGAGCAAGAAGAAGACGGCAGTCTGCTTGCGCTGAGCAACGAGGCACAGAAGAAGAAGCATCTCACCGCCGAAGAGCACCAAATGAGAAGGGCAGAAATGGCGAGACGGAGAAAGAACCTGAGCGAGAAGAGAAACGAGGAAGAGAAGGTATGTTCCTTCAATCTCCAACTATCATCCTATGAGTTGCTGAAAATACATAGCTCGATACCATCAACCGCCTTCTCAAGAAGCAACCCCCAAAGCGCGGCCGCAAGAGCGCTGCTGCTGCCGAGGTTGGTGAATCTGGCCAAGAGGAGGAGCCAGAGCAGGAACGCGCCAACCCATTGTTTGTTCGATACATACGGAATGCCAAGGGCACGCAACTGGCAATTCCAGACGAATGGTTGCAAGCTCCTGTGGGGAGTGTATTTGCAGACAAGACGCAGCCGGCGAGCAAGACACCGTGGAGTGGTAAAATGGTCGAGGAGGTTGCATAGGATGCAGTTTTTACGTCAAAGGCAGCACGCTCGGAGCCCGCATTGGGTGGAGTTTAGGCGTTGATGCATGACAAGTAAAGACTTGACAAAACAGGCATGCATCAGGTTCAAGATGGTAGTATTACATGACAAGTTTAATCGTTTAGCTTAAGGTTTTTTCTTTTTCCAAATCACACTGCTAAATCCTCCTGTTTGCACATCATTCTTGTTCCCCGGTTGTCGTTATTGCGGACTATTGAAAAACGCACCCCAATAAAGAAGACATTACACAGGGCATGTGAGATGTCGTTCTCTGAAGAGATGTGAAGACTGCATAATGTCTTCTGCCAACTGGTACCAAAACTACTCTTGCTGGAGTTGTTGACGGTGCATCAATGTAGAATAAGATGTCCAGTTTGCATTGCTCTGCTGCACAAAAGACGGTTCTTTCGTTAGGTTCTTTCGATCAGCAACACCTTCTTCCTGGTTCTCATCGTTGAACTAACCATACCACAGGGCCAATCTCCAGCCAAAGCACACGCCTATGTGCTGGTGGCAATCAAACCCGTACGATCGTAAAACGCCCGCGTCTCGTCATCTCTCAACACGTCATACGCCTGGTTAATTCGTGCCATACGCTCTGTAGCCGCCTTCTTCGCTGAGGGGTTGCCTTTCTCGCGATCAGGATGGTACATTAAGCTCAGTTTACGATGTGCGTGCTTGATGTCTTCTGCACTCGCAGAATATGAGATATGTAGCGTGGTATACAAGTCTTCAGAAGGCTTGATGCCAGATGATCCTGTGGGCGGCCAGTTGCTGTTGAAACGAGGATTGTACCAGGGTTCGTTACGAGCATCCCAGTATAAGAGGTTATCGTAGCTGTTGAAGTTGCCGTTTAGACTGCAGGTGAAGTTGAAGGACGAAAAGTCGCCCATGGAACGCTCGTTGGCGGTGTACTTGCGAGGTGCGCTGAAATGAGACGGGAAGCTGCAGTGTGCGTCCTTGGGATTGAATCGCTCGTGACGCGCATGGAAGGGTGGCATGCCATATCTGTTTTCTTTGCAGAATGAGTAACCTTGCGATGAGCCAGAAGAAGCCGTTAGCTTTTCAGTGAAGTACTCATTGAACACTGGGTACTCTCGGCCAGCCGGCCAGGGCTGCTCACTGCAAGACCCATGCATGAAGCCAGGATGTGATGGTCCGGGAGTTCGACTATAGCATCCATCTCTGCCGTTCAGAGTATCACCCATACCACTAAGGTCGTCTTGGGTGGGTAGTCGATCGGAACGTGATGATCCTGGCGTACCGCTTGAACAAACGTTCTTACCAGCATACCGATTGAACCATATCTTAGCTTGCTGACGCGCGTAGTCAGGGGAAACTCCCCGTTTGACCCATGTTTCATAAATATCCTTTTCGATAGCCTCGAGTTCTTCAGTGGTGTAGACATGGGAAGACCTCCCAGGGCTCTTAATAGAGTCAGCATCCCGACCGCCATGTCCTGATGGAGGAGATGGACCAAGGCCATTATGGTAACCATTTCCTTCCTGTAACACGCGGTCGTAGCCTCGCTGGGGCTTTATTTCGCGTACAGATTCCTCAGTATGACATCGTGAAGTCCTATACCCTGCAGCAGCGTTTAGATTGCCGTGGGAATTCCGTGCAGGACTATGGAAGCACTCGCCTGTTTTCTGGAGTAGGAAATCGTCAGCCATCTTGTAGGTTTTGCTTTGCGAATGGCCGTGCCTTATGAACTGTGTCCGCAGTTTACCATGCAATTCCACGTGCTCATTCTTAGTGAGTGGGCGAGGCATAATGTCAATCTCAGGTTCTTGTAATTAAGAGAGAAAATGATGTGATTTTGTTAGTGCAATGCTAGTCATTGACAAGAAAAATGTCGTGTTAAGATGGCTCTGGGCTGTAGCGTTTGGAGGCTTTTGTAGTGAAAGTATTACAATTGCAGAGTGAAAAGCATGTATGTGTACCGGAGCTTGCAGTGAAGTTACTCACGTAGAAGGACTCGACAACCACTATGAGTGCTCTTGAGCTTACACACAAGTAAACGTAATAGCACAGTAAAATCCATCATCGTGTGTTTACGGTGTTGCAAGTCTATGTTGACCCAAAGAATTCGTCTTTAAGAAAGCAAAGTGTCAGATGGGAAGGAAACATGCGACGATTGTTCAAAGAAGGACACTCCGTGTCGTTCTTGAAGGCTCTTTCATGCACTGACGAGGCCCCTTCTGCCATGGTATGTATGAGACTGCAAGTCATGTATCGCGGTTTCCTTACAACTCATAAATAGACCAGAGAAAACCACAACAACTATTGGAAGAGCGACATCGTAGTTTCCTACTCAGGTTAACCGGTTTGACGTAGTTGACTTGGCTAGAGCGAGGTCCATATAACCTCGCACGCAGCTGGATCTCCCAGAACATATAGAATATTACTACAACCCATTTGCACCGTGTACATGTACATGCGTATCCTGCTAACAACAACGATAATAAATCAATTCGTTAGATATAGAATTTCACTGCACTTTGTGTCAGTGCCCAGGTATCTCCCTTAGCCCTATATAGATAAGGATGGATCTGACGCTAGGCTAGATTCGCTCTAGTCGCTCTGGATGTATGGTAGCGATTCACTCACACAAAACCAGAGCTTAGAATAGGAACAATAGAACAATGCTTTCCCATATCGTTCCCATTCACACTTTGAGCATCTAAATTTAGTACAAAGCCTGGCAGCTTGAAGAGATACTGAGGGTAAGTCTGACAAACTTGAGGCCTACATTGAGCCACTCTTCTAGAAAACTCTATTAAGCAGTCTGCTATTCATCGCAGATCGAAGGTACTATAACATATTGTTTGATGAAGAGATTAACATCAGCAAGCCACGCCGAGTTTCAGTCGTACCAAAATTAAACATGAGGAAAGCGAATACGGTGGAGCAGTCTGTGAAAGTATATCTCCACCTCTGAGCCCAACATATTCTTCGAGGGATGAATCGAAAATGACCGAATTCGCTGTCTGTGATTATGCCGAGCACAAAAGCAGAAAGACTTGTTATGCTCGAACCAAACAGAATTGCTGTGCCACTTTGGATATACTTTTGCAGATGCATTACCTGATCTAGCGAGATAGACATTATGGAGCAGGGGTTGAGCATGGAAAACTAGGTTTGAGTGCCCCTGCACGTCATGGATCAAAGGGACTTCCCTCGTGAGGCGGCTCTTCAGTATCATGATACACTGCGTTATTGTTCTACAATGCAAAATCCGGTTAGTGATCAGAAAATGCACAAACACCACCCTGACAGAAAGAATGGGACAATTTTTGCTGACAAAATACCCAAAAACCGACCTAATTTTTTTTGTTAGGGTGGTGCGGATGTTAATGTTCAGGCTGAGAAAGCGTGGCCTATGCTTCGCGGCTTTTCTCCGCTTGCTTACATAGATACTCAGCCAGTGACAAAACACTATCACGTGTCTACGAACGAGACTACGCCCCACTTGGTTTTGTAAAGCGATGGCGCGATGGGTGCTGTGCTTTGCACAATTCGTTCAATATGCACAGGAACCTTATTTTGATGAATTCGGTCCTATCCACGCTGGCCCCGAGACTATGATTCGCCGGCTTATAGCAGCTCTCGACTCCATTCCAACCTGAAATGTTGGTGTAATTGTAAGCTAAATCGACATCATATATTGCTGAGATAATAATGCGGAATTTAGAGCCCATATGCACATGCTTCAGGACATGCATAACATAAAGTTCTACTGCAATGAACATCAAAACATCAATCCTTGATAAACGATCAGTCTACAAACCCAAGATTACGTTTTGAATCACTACCTCTATACACCAGCCGTCACAATCATGTCCATCAAGAATGTCATCATCATCGGTGCTGGAGGCAACCTTGGACCCTCTGTCCTGAGGGCCTTTCTCAATTCGTCATTCAACACCAGCGTCCTCTCTCGTGAGGGTTCAAATTCCACATTCCCTTCCGGCGTTAATGTCCTGCGCGCCAACTACGACTCCATCGACAGTCTCAAGCAGGCTTTCCAAAGACAAGATGCTGTCATTTCTCTTGTCGGCGGCCATGCACTTGGCGATCAGAACAAGCTCATTGATGCTGCTATTGCGGCAGGCGTAAAGCGCTTTCTTCCTTCAGAATTCGGCAGCAACACAGTCAACTCCAAAGTACGGACAGTTGTCCCCCCTTTTAACGCCAAAGTCGATACTGTGAATTATCTCAAGAGCAAGGAGGATTTGATCAGTTGGACCAGCGTGATTACTGGGCCTTTCTTTGACTGGGGCCTCAAAGTGGGCTTCCTAGGCTTCGACAGTGTCAATAAGACAGCCACCATCCTCGACAGCGGCAATGCCATATTCTCCACAACAAACCTCTCGCAAGTCGGACTTGCTGTCGTCAAGGCTCTGGAGAACGCTGAAGCTACCAAGAACCAATACGTCTACGTTAGCGGATTCCAGACATCGCAAAATGAACTTGTCGCTGCAATTGAGAAGACTACGGGAGAGAAGTACACGATAAACAGGGTTAGTGCGAAGGATCATGCTGCAAAGGGCAACGAGCTGCTGCAAAAGGGTGACTTCAGCGGTATCGTCTCGCTGATCCAGGCAATCACATTCGGCGATGAGCAGCTCGGAGATTTGAAGCCGTCTGGGCTCTGGAATGAGAAGTTGGGCCTTACGCCGGAGGGCTTCGAGGACTCGATCAAGGCTGGGACATCTGGAAAACTACTACACGAAGTTTAGATCTAACAAACCTAAGTAGCGAGCGAATGGCTCCTCTTTTTTCACATCTGATACGTTGCGATTGGCATGCGTTATGCAAATGGCTCGTGATTCGTTTTGACTTGAACACCTGATGTACCTATCGCTATCTCTCAACGCCTCCAAACGATGCACCATTTATTTCATGAAGGTATTCACCGGCAGGCGGTATACGTCGATGGTCCAGTATGGCCTCCTTGTACCCTCCCACTCCTTGCTTCCATGCAAGCCAGCGGGAACCTTGATATCCTCCCAAGTAGTGTCGAAGCCTGCTTCATACAGATCGATCTCAGACACCTTGGTGTAGACGTCATAGCAAATTTGTCGATCAGCACCCAGGCCATTGTACCATCCAAACTTGCCATCTTTTGCAAGCAGTTGGATGACATACTCGGAGAAAAATTCCTTTAGTGCCCCGTAGTCTTCAGCAAATGTGTCGTAGTAGATAGCGTCTAGAACTACACCTTGCTCAATGAGCTTGGGCAAAACGTCCTGCCAGCGGCCTTCATGGATGTGAACGTTTGGCTTGTCGTACCAGCCGGTCTCGCGCAGTCGTTGGTGAACTTGTGGATGCGCTTCGACGATGTGGTGCTCTGAGGGGTCATGTGTCAAAATGGCGGTATCGACGATACCCATTCCGTGGCCAACATTCATGGTCCGGAGACCCTTCTTAGAGATAAGAGTCTCAGCATGGCGCTGCATAATCTCGGTTTCCCAGTCCATCATGACGGCGTTGTCACTCTCGTCAAGTAGGATTCCAGGCTTGTAGCGAAGCTGACTGCGGATATACGCTTTGTTATCCAAAGAGACATCATCGAGAACCTTTTGCTCGACAGCCTCTGTAACAGCTTGGGCTTCATCCTCAGAAACCTTCTGCTTCTTGGCCGCGGGTTGACTCTCGGTGATTTCCTCGTCCTCGTCCTCGACTTCAATAGCAGAGGTTCCCAGTCCAAGTGCCTGCATCTTGGCGAAGAGTAACTCAGCGCGAACACCGGCATCAACCATCAAGTTATATATCTTCTTTTGGCCCAGGCGAAGGGCAATACATCCTGGTGTTTCGTCCTCTTTGTTCAAGTCGTTCCAGATAGCGCCATTCTCAAGCAGGATATGAATCGTCTGGATAGCGTTTTCATTCACCTCTTTTCCTTCCTCGGCTGGGCCACAGGAAGCAATTGCTGCATGAAGTGGCGAAGTTGCAACTGTTGCTGTTGGATCCTGGACATTGGCGGAGCCTTCCTTGAGTGCAACCTTCAGGGCAGGGACATCATGACGTTCTGCCGCAGAGATGATGCGCTTAGCAAGAAGGATATCCTGTTCTGTTGCTTGTTCTGCCATTATGTATTGTTGGTATGCTTTCTTGCACCGGACAGCATGGATTTTTTTTTAATGTTGCAGGGATCGCGATAAGATAAGCGATGACTAGTGTCTCACCCCTCTTTCCTATCAGGGTTAGTGCAAGCAGCGCCCTTGTTTAGTCAGGTACCATCTTGGAAGCCGGGTAGGAATGCAGCCCTTGAGGTCCATAGATGGAACCTCCCCAAAATATCGGCATAAATCGAAGCTGGCTGCTAACATTCTATACTCACAAAAGGAAGAGCGGCAGAGCAATATGTAAGCGCAGACAGAACGGGTGGATTTGGCCAAGAGCAGGGTGAGGATGCTGCTGGATAATCCGACGATGGCCACCAACGTGAAAAATTTCACCATCAGCATACAGCAACGAAGAAATACCCTTGTGGCGTTGTGCTCAACCTCATCAATTGAACTCGCTATTGGAACTTCAGCCCAAGGTTTCAAGACATTATAACAGCATCACATACTAATAACCATCATTCAGCTACCGGGATCTTTGTGTCACCGGTCAAATTAATGACCCCATAGTACTCTCATTGAGTAAAACACAGAGTGCTCTAATAAAGTACATGTACTAGACATTGATGAGGCATCGCTTGTGGTGCAACTTGTATCTGGAGTGTTACTGGATTAAGTGTGCATCTTCACTGGACTCTTGAGAAAGCAATCGCCGATATTGCTTAACCAACTAGCAAAGACGAGGAATCTAACAAAGTAGGGAGAAGGGAAAATGACATCTTTGTGTAACATAAGAAAAGCTTGTCTGCAACTACAACCCAAAAAGCCAGGCAACAAAAATGAATCGACGAAACGAAACGTGCATACACGTATCTTAGAATGTTTCCTAGTAGCTTGTTGCTGAATTGTCAGTGTGTTTACGCCATGATGTCTTCCCTGTGGAAGCCTGCCATACCATCTCTAACCACTTTGCGCAGCTGTGCAGCTGCACGACCCATCTCACCACCAGCTTTCAAGGCTTGCTCAAGACCCGTAACAACAGCAGCCTCTGCTCTGTCATTGAAGACTCTCTGTCTGTCTTCCCGGTCCTCAAACATTTCTGATTCCTCGTCCCTTGTGGCACTGAAGAGATTCAGGTGTGCGTAAACGTTTGACCTTTCAGACAGCATATGGTGTTTCGTCTGCCATAATGGGAAATTGCTATCATTTACGGCCGACGCAGTCTGTGAGTGGTATAGTCCAGCTCGCAGAAAAGAAGCGAGAGTGTCGATTTGTTTCACCTGGAGCTTGGTATCGGTCTTACCATATGACTTGGCTTGCGACCATTTACCCTCTCCTTCGGACTTCCAGACGAGCAAACTCAAGAAGCATTTCAGCATCTTCACCCATCCTCCAGCGCAACTGACAACTTCATCGCCCGCAATGCCAATTAACCACTGAAGGACATCTAACGCGAAAGTCCGGATTTCCATGGAAAGATGCGTCATCCCGGCTCTGGTGTGAAGCAGTAGTTGATCTGCGTGAGTGGCAACGTCATTTTCTGGAAGAACTTTGAGAAGCTTAAGCAACTGCTGTCGAACCGCGTTTGAAGCATCCAAAATGAGCCGTTGAACTGCAGGGATAATGACAGATGCGGGTTGAGGTAATGGGTTCCCGGGTGCAATGCCTGAGATAGCAGATGTAAGAAAGGCCAGCGATTCCTGTCGTTGCTTATCCGCCTTGTGATCAAGCAAGCCCAAGTGGTGCGCACATTGTGCCTCTAATGTTGGCGCATTTGCAGAAAGTGCCTGCTGTTTCAAGGAGATAGCTGTATGTGTGAGTTCATTTGGTCTAGAATACAACTGGAAGTTTAACTTACACTTTGCTTTGAAACTTGTGTTTGTAGTATTTGCAGCCTTAGGTGCAGCTTTTCCAACCCTCAGCTTGGGTTTCTGAAATCCATCAGGACTGATGTCCGATAGTTTATACATTAGGTTGATCTTCATACCTGAAAATCCTTCTTCTTATCCTTCTTCTTCTTCGAACTGGTAGTCATTTTTTTTCGTCAGCCGCAGTCAAGGTATTTGATTCGATGTATTTTTGAAAATATAGTGATTGTCGGAAGCATGAATTCTGGCGATTGAAGCTACATGAGTGAACTCTTTTGTAGTTGTGTAGCTTTGCAGTGATGCTGCGCAGAAAATTGACGATCTGCAAAAGAGC
The DNA here is from genome assembly GCA_026120165.1 of Leptosphaerulina australis. Taxonomy (NCBI): domain Eukaryota; kingdom Fungi; phylum Ascomycota; class Dothideomycetes; order Pleosporales; family Didymellaceae; genus Leptosphaerulina; species Leptosphaerulina australis. Next base: position 11,727 of record JALRMI010000063.1, read on the forward strand.
GCTAGCGCCTAGCGTCTAGCGTCCGTTGCGACAGGGATTCACGCCACGGTATTCACGCGCGCAGATGTCATGGAAACCAATTACAACAAACACTCACATTGAAAGCTCTTCTGTCTCAACCTACCGATATAGTAAAGCATGGCACAGCATACCGTGAGTGAGTCTCTAATTGGAGTCAATCAGCTCTCTGACTATCTACAGCCCGACGAGACCCTTTCGCTACTCACACGATTGAGTCAAAAGCCCGGCGTGCAAAGCACACTCATCTTGTCACGCGACACAGGAGCCATAGTCCGTACATCAGGTCTTGTTTCGAACAGCTCTTCGGCAAATCCAAACAGCACATTGCCCGCTTCAGGCGAAACAACAGCAGACAACTACACCAATGGACGGAAAGAAAGCGGGATACACAGTGCTGAAGATATAGCAAGTGCAGTTTGGAAGTTTCTCGGAGCAGCTGGGAGTCTCGTGGATGAGTTGGATCGAGAAGACGACGTTCGGTTACTGAGGTTGCGTACAAAGAAGAATGAGCTGGTGATTGTACCAGGTATGTTTGATCTGTTCACATCTAATACCCCACTGACAGAAGGCCAGATCCTAAATTCATTTTGGTCGTCATACATGATACGCCGCCTGCGTAAGGCCATCGAGTTCCTGAGCAAACCTGAGTGAAAAAGCATAGCACAAATCCTTTCAGTCTTATGATACCCCAGTCCAGAAATATCAATACACATTGGACCAGTGCGCCGTACTGGTCTCGGCTTCGACATCTATGTTGTCCTTGAACCTCTGATCTGTACGCATATATCAATGTACCGCAACATATGTGATTTTTTGAGGACCCCAGATTGGGACTCCTAATTCGCCAAAGCCGGACATGTTGGCCACTCACCAGCTTTATTAATATCAACATCATTCCGCCTATATGGTGCTTGCACATATTCGTCCCTAGTCTATTCAGCTATCCAGGCTTCGAATATGAAAGGGGGTTGAATCGTATTGGAGCTGGACAGTGATTGCGTCAAACAAAAAGGAAAAAGATTCCTTCCATGATTGGTACTTCTTCTCCTGGTCCCCTTCGCAACTCAGGGGCTCGTCAAACTCAGTGCCTGCTTGGAAGGTTGATCATTGTGCCAGGTGCTGTGAACAATGTAGGCCTAGACGATTGATCTAGGGGTTGTGATCAATCCAATCGAGCATTGACATCTTCTATCGTGGGGCACCACTCACTGGCCGTTCCACAAGTCCCGAGATTTCTCTGCTATGACGTTCGTCGACTCTAGTGAATGGTGGATCAAACGACATGGTACCTGGTTCTGAGCTGACCAGGTCTTCATGGCAATTAGTGAACGAGGCTAAGCTTATGGAAAGGTTATGAATGGTCTGATGGTTGATGTTTGAAATGCGCTTCTTGAATGCACCATGAGATCTGTTACGGAACATCTTGCTAGCTATGCCGGCTATGCACCCTCCCCCCTCTCCCAAGGGCGTACCACTTTAAACTTGCGCACTTGTGAGTGAGTTGGTACGTCTAAGTAAATTTTTGAAGACTTTCCGCCAAATATGAGCCGCGTGAAAGATACTGAGCCAAAGCACACTCGTCATACTTTACCTTTACAAAACCTGGGACTTACAAAGAAAGATTCGTGCCAGCATACCGAGGTTCAATGACACGACTCAAGCAGCTGCGTTCATACCCGCGTCCAGACAACGGCAGCTTACAAAACATCCAGCAGATGCACAGCGCAATCTGATAGGACATAAGTATTTGTCAAAAAGCCTGTCCACGCAGGTACCATCCAACCGGAACTTGCTCGTCATCCTGTCTTGCCCCACCACACTATTGCCGGCGAAGCTCCGAGAGCTACAGCTTAAACAGCTGCCCCTCCAAACTTCACAGCTCTTCCAACAACACAAAACTTCACAAACTTTACTCCAATCTCCACACTACTCACATCAATCACAATGGCTCCTCTCAAGGTCGGTGACTCTCTGCCCGAGGGCGTCAAGTTCGAGTACGTATCTCCAACCCGACCAAGCTCATGCAGGTGCTCGCATCGAGCCTTGCAACTTTCAGGATCTCAAAGTCTCCTATAGTGAATGCTGATTTACCACAGATGGGCACCCATCACAGATGCTGATCCTACTGCCTGTGGTCGTCCCCAGGAGTACGACGCCTCCAAGGAGTGGGCGGGCAAGAAAGTCGTCCTCGTCAGCGTCCCCGGCGCGTTCACACCTGGATGCCAGGCCTACCACCTGCCTCCGTACATTCAGAAGCTCTCTGAGCTGAAGAGCAAGGGTGTTGATCTCGTTGCTGTTATTGCGTCAAACGACTCGTGGGTCATGAACGCTTGGGGCAAGGTCAACGGTGTTCAGGGTGACGACATCCTCTTCCTCAGTGACACCAAGACCTTCTTCTCGAAGAACTATGGCTGGGCTGCTGGTATGGGTGACAGGAAGTAAGTGTTCCTAAAAAAGCAAAGAATAGCATAGAGATGCTAACATGTGAACAGTGGTCGCTGGGCTATGGTCTTCGACAACGGCAAAGTCATCTACGCAGAGAACGAGAGCAACCCCAGCCAGGTTACTGTTTCCGGCGCTGACGAGGTTCTCGCTAAGTTGTAGATAGTTCATGGATTCGACAGGTTCGCCGGAGGCATCGCATATCTAGATGAATAAATGTTGCTGTGCAGGGGAATAATATAGACATGACATCTACGAAAGAGCAAGACTGTAATCTACGGAAAACCAATGCGGCACAATCAATGGTGATTTTAGTATTGGCTTGTTCATAACTGACATAACATGTACAGCATAGTATCTAGAGACGCACAAATTTCAATTCAATTTTCGTCACAGCAACATTTTGTTGGAGTTGAACTTTCATTTTGATGTCAGCCAGCGGTATTCTGTCATAATCTTTATGCGCAGATACTTCTAGTGGTATGACAATGCGTGTAAGGTCTACAACTGTCATTGGGCGCTACTCCTACTTTCCACCTGACTCTACCGTGTGCATGGCTCGCTAATTTGATGCTTAATCGAAAGGTGTAAGGAAAGACTCGGCAACGAAACGTGCCCTTGCGTTCAACTAGACACATATTAGTTTCAATCCAACTTGGACACCTAACAGTAGCTTACAAAGAGCTTCATTTCAGAGATCTCCTTGTCCACCTCCTCCATAAATTGAATGATAAAGTCCACCAATTTGTGCTTAAGCATCTCTTCGGTATGGAAATTCGTAATCAGGAATGAGATATCATATCCTTTAATCGGTTTCCTCCTCAAAATGACGAAGCTCTCTGCTCTTTGTTGCAAGAACCGTGTGAACTTGTGGACCAAGATATGCTCAATCTCATCTGCCTGCTTGATCTTGATACTTATCCGCACGCTGTTGATGCTGGGTTCGATCAATACTCTTTCATTTTCGTTGCGCGACACCGTGAGCGGGTTCAAGATCACTTCAGGAGACGATGCAGCTTCGATCTCTGGTACGTTGTGTCGTTCAGAGGCTTGCGAGGCGAAGTTCGAGAGTGAGATGGCGGCTGTGAGGGAGGCGCGCACGCACTGCAGGTACGGGCGGAGAGATTGAGACTGCGGATGTCAGCATACTGTATAAGTTTTGATTAGCATGAATGCAGAATTGAATTACCATTGTATGTCGAGCTTGTGTTCTGCCCTGGACGCGGTGAATTGAACTGCAGTCAGGGCTATGACATGCCAGTACGGAGTGATGCGGCGCCTAGCGGGGTCTCGGTGAAGCTGGGGATGAGCAGGGATGTGGCGCTTGGCATGATGTTCCTCATGCTTCGGTGGTCTACCATACTTTTGCCCCACGACTGGTTTATAAACACCATCACCACCACTGTGCTTTGACAGTCACACTTAGCACATAATATCACAACGGTTCAACATGGCATCCATACCGGGTGAGCAGCAGCTCCAAGCCCTTTACAGGCGACATAGCTAACGCGGTGTTTACAGTGGTCGTCAAGCACCAGGGCAAGAAGCACGAAGTTGAGGTCGATACCTCCTCTAATGGCGAGACATTCAAGTATCAGCTCTTTTCCATCACAGGTGTCGAGCCTGAGCGTCAAAAGATTCTCGTCAAGGGCGGTCAACTCAAAGATGATGCCGACATGTCGAAACTAGGGCTTAAGTCCGGCCAGACAATCATGATGATGGGCACCCCCTCTGGTGATAACGCGAATGTTATTGAGAAGCCAAAGGAGAAGATAAAGTTTTTAGAGGATATGGATGAGGCGGAAGCTGCACAGCTGGAAGGCGCTACACCCGCCGGTCTGCAGAACTTGGGCAACACCTGTTACATGAACTCGACTCTTCAAGTACTGAGATCTGTCCCTGAGCTACAGGAGGAGCTTCTGCGGTACTCTGACAGGTAGGCTAAAGTCAAATTCTCGAAGGCCTATCAGATGCTAACAGAGCTCAGCGGTGCCGGCTCGTCTAGCTCAGCGAACCAGCTCAGCCAATTTGGCCTTGGCGGCCTCGGTGCCTCCATGGACCTTACAGGATCTCTTCGTGACCTTTTCAAGCAGATGGGTGAGACTCAACAAGGCTTCCCTCCTCTTATGTTTCTCAACGCCCTGCGAACCGCCTTTCCGCAATTCGCCCAGAAAGCAAAAGACGGGCACGGTTATGCACAGCAGGATGCTGAAGAAGCTTGGTCACAGATCGTTGCTCAGCTGCGACAGAAGCTGCGAATTAAAAATGAGTCAGAATCAGATAAGCAGAAAGATGTTTCTTGGATTGATAAGTTCATGTCTGGCAAGTTTGAATCAGTCATGGAGTGTGATGAGCCTGCGGCGAAAGAGATGGGAGAAGAACCTGTCACCAGCGAGGATACGTTCTTCAAGCTCAACTGCCACATCAACGTTGAGACAAACCATCTGCGAGATGGTCTGGTTGCAGGCTTGAAAGAACAGATTGAGAAGCGTTCGGAGCTTCTGGGCCGCAACGCGATCTACACAAAGACCTCTAAGATCTCACGACTCCCCCTGCATCTGCCAATACACTTTGTGCGATTCGATTGGCGCCGAGATACCAACAAGAAGGCCAAAATTATGCGAAAGGTTACATTCCCCGATGAGCTGGATGCGATAGAATTCTGCACAGATACGCTGAGGAAGCAGCTAATTCCCGTGCGTGACAAGATTCGGGACGTGCGTAAGGAGGAGATTGATGTCGAGCGCGCTCGTAAGAGGCAGAAGCGTATGAAGGCTGGCGAGGACAATGACAGCGACCCGCTTGCACAGAAGGAGCCGCTGCAAAAAAAGAAGGGAGCAACTCAAAAGAAAGAAGACGAAAAGAAACCGGCTGAGCCCGAAGAGGATATTGAATATAAGACAGACGCTCAGATTGAGGCTGAACGTGCTGCATCGATCCTTGCTGCTAAGAAAGAGGTCCTGTCTCTTGTCAATCCAGAGCTCGCTGCAGACGAGGGCGCTAACCAGACCGGCCTCTACGAGCTCCGCGGTGTTATCACTCATCAAGGTGCGAGTGCTGACAGCGGTCACTATACTTCCTTCGTCAAGAAGCAGGGAGCAAAGGATCCTGTCACTGGCAAGAGGAAACCTGAGGATGGAAAGTGGTGGTGGTTCAACGACGACAAGGTCTCAGAGGTTGATGCAGAGCGGATTCAGACCCTTTCTGGTGGAGGTAAGCTTTTCCGTTGTCAGATCATAGGAAGTCCGCTAACAACTATCTAGGTCAAAGCCACTCGGCCCTAATCCTTTTGTACCGTGCAGTACCGCTGCCCACAGTTGACGAGGATGTGGAGATGTCTTAGATAGAAGCGCTCCTAGCTAATGACTTCAGTATGCACACAGGCTCTAATCGCTTCAGCGTCACCGTTGGTGGTGCATAGTAATGGCGTTGCATAAGAGGCTAGAAAAAGGCATAGCAGAATACGTGTTATGACATGACGAATTCAAGAATCTTATGTCAATTGGACTGCAGTTTGAAATGCATGTTTCATCCTTCATCCTCACTTCACGACGCGTTGATCAAGCGTGTCAACCCTCGTGGCTGCCAAGGCTAGGCGGTCTTAACCTCTATCTACCCCGTTCGTTTCCAGAGCACCACAACCTTTTTTCTTTCCTACCTTTCGTATCAACGCTGTACTTTACGTGTTGTATTGTCGCGTCTATTCGTGTTGATTCATGCTTTAGTCTCGTTATGTTTTACAGTCACGAAGGTGAGCTTCACGTTTGAGGTACTTCAATGTCTTTGAGCTAACATCACAGTCTTAACAAACCGCAAGTATGGTGTGGCCACTGTATGGTATGTTTGGAAAATATTCACCAGATCTTTCTTTGGAGTTGACCAGACGCAGGCTTGTCGCAACGCTTGGCTCTAAGTCCAGCTTGAAGAGGATTACTCGGAAGCAGATGCTTGACGTCGATGTAGCAAAGGCTTGTAAAACCATCGTTGATCCTGCAGCACCAATGGCCTTGCGTCTGCAGGGAAATTTGCTGTGAGTTACTTCCTTTTCTACATTGGATAAGACTGACACATGTCTAGATATGGCGTATCTCGGGTATACTTACAGCAGTGTGGTTATGTTCTCTCAGACGCACAGACAGCACACAACACTATGATGCTCATGTTGCGTACGGTGAAGAACCATGCACTTGATCCGGATGCTGGCAAAGCCAGGTGGGTACCCACGAACTTCCAACTTCTGCAGTTGCTTACATTCTCAGGCCAGAACAACTTGTCCTCCAAGACGACCCGTCATTTCTCCCGGAGTTCGTGCTTCCGCCACCAGAACTTCTTACAGACCTCGATCTCGGCTTCGATAGTAATCTTCCCCGTTCCGGCGGGTCCCAGTCTCTCACGCCCTATGGTTCACAGCAGTTGTCACAATCACCAAACGCCACTGGTTTTGGACTCGTGCTTCCGAGTTCTTCACCAAATCGACCAGGGGATTTCAGACTTGAGGGAGGCAATGATACTCAGGGTGATAATGTAATGATGGACGTTGACAACATGCTGCAGCTCGATGAACCAGACTTTACGTTTGGTGAAGACGGCGATCTTATCGAGTTCACTCCAGGTCAGCCTGCACCAGCGACGCCCGCCAACGCGGGAGGGATGTATATGCATAGTGATGCTGGAGCAAGTGCAAGGGTGAGACAAGAGCATAAAGAAGGACAGCAGGGTGGCGATCAGGTGAGTCTTAGTTCCATTATCCTCGAGGTCTTCTTCAGATTTTCTACCCATCTTGCGCGCTCCCTTCCCACATTGGGGTTTTTCCTTCGTTATGAGTATGCATATGTCCTTAATCGGACTGTATGGATATATGTCTCCAACCTCCCATGACTCCTGGTGCACGACTCCCCTTTTACGCTCGTCACTTTTCTTCTATTTTTTCTGAGCAACTGTCTCCGCAATATTTTTACCAAAGTTTCTCACAAATAAAAGGTTCTTGTCGGTGGTCAAATGGACATGGATCTACCTATCTATGGTGACGACTTGCCAGAAGTAGAGGGCACATCTCCAGCTGCAGACCAACAGCACAGTGGGCATTCAAAAATAATTGAATCCTCTTCAACAGTTGCTGCGCCGTTACGCCACAGGAAGCGAACTGCACAAGCCTTGCCTCAGGATAGGAGGATGGAGCTGCGCAACACAGAGATACTGAGTTGGAAGACAGACTACCTCAATAATATGAAGGAGGCGGCTCATTCAAAGGTTCAATATCGTATTGCTCAACAGGCAAAAAAAAATGCGGAGCACTACGTCTGGGGTGCAGGCATTGGTGGTCTTGGGCGCGATACATTCGGTGCTAAAGGCCCTCTCAGCCGCTTCTTTGGAGACAATCTGTTCGAGATGTTCACAGGAAATAGCAGGAACCCGCAGGCCAGGTCGAAACGTGATCGCGACAGCGGAATCGATGAGGCTACTCAGGGGGAATCCCGTCAAAAACGACAGAAGACCGTCGATTTGGAAGAAATAGGGCGCGGGCAGGACGATGAAGGTCTCTTCATGCTCGGTGGTGACGAGGAGGTGGAACTGCCACGCGAAGCAATCTCCGCACTCGATGACCAACAAATCTTTTCTGCTATGCCTTGGAATATCAGTGCCTCTAAACGTGGATCTTCTGCTATTCCTTTAAGCGGACGTGTCACCATGATGAGCGAGCAAGGCAGGCAGGGCAGTCGTGCTGGGAGTCGTATGGTCTCGGCATCTCCATTGCTTCGCCGTAGCACAGGTCACATTGGCGAGTTCGAGGCCTTGCAGAGTCTGGACAGTGATGCGCTCGCTGGAGAAGACTTTGTTTTTGCAGCCCCAAATTCAGATCCGGTTGGTATTGAAGGAGTTAAACAGCCGCCACTACGTGTACGAGAAGCTCTATCCGCTGAAGGCGAAAACTTCTTTGCATTCGTAGCCGAGGCCATTGCTGATAGGCGCGATCGTGTGCAAGCCAACCTTGCAACCATGCCGGACCTTTTGCAAGCTGAAGCTGTTAATGTTGAGGAGGTAACTTTTGAGGATTTACTTCCGCCTTCTGAGACCAGTAAGATGGTCGCTTGCCAGGGCTTCATGATGCTCCTGTCATTGGGTACGAAGGGAATGCTCGGCGTTCAGCAACCTACTGCATTCGAAGACATCACATTGAGCCTTACCGAGAAGGCCAAGGCGACGCGAATTGCCGAAATTGAGGATGAAGATGGGAATACGACCAACTCGAGGAAAAGTAAATCGATGGACCCCATATATCAAGAAGGCGCTGAAAGGGGAGAACAGACTTTCACAACAAAGACTGAAGAAGCAGTTTATGAACCCGACGATAGTAATTTCCTAGAGCAGATGGCTGCTGGCCATACGGCAACCGACACCAGTAGCGACTACAACTCTTTTTAAAACGATCTAACAACATATACGTACGACGATAAAGTACCATGTTCCTTTCATTATAAGTCGACAACGCTCTGCTGCGCGCAGTATGGGCAGATGGTCATAAACGACAATATTCGCCAGCATGTCAAGCGGAATTTATATAATCTATATTCTGTGAAAATTCGAATTTGAAGATTTTTTTCTATCAACTCCCAAATACCCATGATGATTGGCTGTTTCCGACACAAACTGTTTTCTCCATCGGCCCTGACTTCTTCTCGTACATTCTTCACTAGGTCTACAAGATCATGGCTCTTTCTATCTCCACCTCATCAGCTCGACAACAAATTTTTACCTTTTTCCTCTTCCTAGGACCCGCAATAGCCGAAAAAGAGCTCAGGAAATACAACTTCTCTGATAGCGACGGCGTCGGTAAACTCTCGCGGTTGCATGAAAACACCGGATGATACAGTTCTCCTGGTTGCTTGTAGTCATCAGTTTGCATTTAAATAGGTTGAGTAAAGACTACTTCAATTTCATGAGTTTGAGGTTGAGCAGGTACAATGATAAGGCAGTAAGGTTTTGATGCTCTTAATTGGGCAATGGAATGTGAAGGTTTAGGGGACGAAGATTGCCATCAGTAACTTGGGATAGTTAGAGCTACTACAAATTCTTAGAATTTCCTTACTGGCCTTCCTGGGATAAGTTAGGTGTAAATTCATCATCATTATTGACGTCAGTTGGATTGACTACGTCCCTGTACACTCTTCTCCTGCTTATCTTAGCCGGATGCTGTTGCCCCTTTTTCAATGATGCCAAAATCATTCTTGACTTCGATACCCTCAATTGAATTCTTATACGTGGCTTCTGACTCCCCTATTTTCTCTTGTCTTGGCTCCTGTCAGTGTTCCCTCTGTATGTATCAGTAAGGCTAGAATCAATAGATGCATCTACAGGAGGCTTTTGCTCAGACCCTCTGGTCTCCATTGATAGTATAGACGTCACAGCCGCAATGCTAGGCGCGTTTGAATGTTGTAGAGTTACAACTGCCACGTATCATCACTAACATCTCTTTTAACATCTTCACCACATCTTGTGACGTCACACCTAACATTGATGCACCGGCCCCTGAAGTCGACAGCACATATTAGATGACCTAAACCAACACGCCGAATATGATGCAGCTCAAAGCCCTTCGGCGCAGTACCCCGCGGCTAGGACCCTGGACTGTTCGTTGGTGCGGGGTGATCGGCTGGAGGATTACCGTAACAGGTATACCGTATACCTTTCGAAATGGAACAGTCGAACACGCAACTTGAACTGCATCCCAAAGAGCGAATAGCAGGACTCCGGAAGCAGGGTATTGTCGGGCGTGCCATGTGTATAGCCGGAATGGCATGTTGGTTAAGACGAGCTTCTCCCCTCCCCTTATCCGATGACGTCGCGAGTGGTTTAAAGAGTATCTGAGATCGAGTTGTATGTTTCCATCTGTTGTAAAACTGTGTCTCCAACAAAATAGCTATCACATCGAAGAAGCAAACTCGAAATGGCGAATGCAAGCATGAACGCGGTTCGTTTCCACGGCAAATACGACCTGCGGTATGAGAAGATCCCGATTCCAGAAGTGAAGGCTGGCCAGGTTAAGATACGTCCGGCTTGGGTTGGCATATGTGGTAGTGGCAAGTCGCACAGAGAGAAGAGTTTTGTGGACAACAAGTAATACTCTTTAGATCTTCATGAGTACCTAGGCGGCCCGAACCTCTGCCCAACGACACCACACCCGATCACTGGAGAAACAGTGCCTTTGACATTTGGTCATGAGTTCAGCGGTGTAGTCGAGGAAGTCGGGGACGGAGTGTGTGACTATAAAAAGGGCGATCGGGTCGTTGTACAACCCATCATCTACGATGGGACATGCACAGCATGTGAAGACGGTCTGCACAATTGCTGTTGGAGCAACGGTTTCATAGGACTATCAGGCTGGGGCGGCGGATTGGCAGACTATATAGTAGTCCCGACTTCGACTCTTTACCACTTGCCAGATAACGTTCCTTTGGAAATCGGGGCACTCGTTGAGCCGCTTGCAGTCGGTTGGCATGCTGTCAAAGTCAGTCCGTTTAAGAAGAACGATGTGGTCCTCGTCCTCGGCGGTGGACCTATCGGCATTTCGACTATCTTAGCGTTGAAGGCTAAAGGTTGCGATAGGATCATTGTGTCTGAGGTGTCAGTAAAACGACAAGAGTTTGCAAAAGTGTTTGGCGCGGACTACATCATTGACCCGACCAAGGAGGACATACCCAAACGCTGCAAAGAACTAAGTGATGGCAAGGGGGTTCATATCGTATACGACTGTGCAGGTGTACAGTCAGCATTAGACCAAGCTGTGCACGCTACGAGACCCCGAGGATGTATCCTGAATATCGCGATTTGGGAGAAGCCTTGTACGATCACTCCTAATGACTTCAATTTCAAAGAGCGGATGTATATGGGCATCGCGACGTACGAAGTTGGAGACTTTCAAGAGGTGATCAATGCGCTTTCGTGGGGAAGCATGAAACCTCATGACATGATCACGCAGAGGATCAAGTTGACGGAAGTAGAAGAGAAAGGATTCAAATCATTGATACACGACAAAAACAACCAAGTCAAGATCCTTGTGGAAGTCGGAGGCGGAGACTAAAAGCAGCGAGAGAGACGGAAGATATGAGAGAGATGTATAGGAGGCATCTGGAGCATCTTGGCGTCACATTGGCATTTGTGTATGTAGACGGCGATGCTAGAGAACAACAATATTATGTCAAAGATATTCCGTTTGAATTAGGGTCTGACAACTTTTGCAATATGTAAGATGTTCCGAAGACAGCTCCGCGTTCAAGCCATGTCGAATGTTCGAAGAACAACGATTGCTCGGTTGAGCGAACCAGGACTAAAGGAGTTGCCAAAGGTGGTAGCGCCAAGTTCCAAAGGCCGATTGCACAAGACGCGCTAATCGATATGGAGGTCATGGGCTGTTCAATCTTCGCACGTAGACTAATTGACACAGTACTGAGCAGATACCCCGTGGCAATTTAAGAAGGTGCGGATCCCAAAGACCACAAGCTCTGGAAACGAGCCGTGAGGAATCACGTATTTTGTGCAACGCACATTACTCATCATCATCATCACCTTGAACGTCCATAACTCGCTCGCCAGCTCGTTCGAGTGTCCGACGGCTCCAAACACGAACGCCCTTGTATATAGCCTGCCTAGTGTCAATTATGAACTCGATATTGCCTGGACCAATACGTACAGCTAAGAAAGTCCCAACTCCGATCAAGATGATGATCCAGCTGACCTGCTCGTATCTATCTCGGCCAGTTGTCCGCCCTCGACCACCACCTCCGATTCTGAAGTAGGACAGTGGACTGGTGACAATAACTTTGAGGAAACCGAGCACACCCATGCCAGCAACCCCTTTAGCGAAGTGCTCGCCCCACGATGCGGTCTCATGTTCGGGCTCGTAGTAAAAGTCTCGACTTGAACTTGCCCAAGGCATCAGGGTACTCCATGGATCAAAATACAGGTTGAGGATAGGATCGGCAAAGAAGCCAAGAATGAAGACCATCAATGTCATAATCAAAACCGTCAGTGTGATCTGAGCAGCTATCGGGGCAGTTAGCATCAAGACCTTTCATATACTTGCTTATGTGACTTACCAACGCTACCAACGAATCGACCTGCCCCAAGCCGCGCAAGTCTATACTTGAAACCACAAGTCGGACATTGCCAATAGTTCCGTTGTCCGTAGCTAGGGTCGGCGTGACGCCATGCTTGCAAACATTCGTCATGAACATATTTTGAGGAACCCTTGCACAGACAAGGCCTGATCAAGCGACCGCTTTCATCCTGATAGACCACATTGGGATTAGATGACTGCAGGAAGCCTGGCAAATTTTCAGAAGGAACGTTAAAGGTAGGTTGAACGACCTCTAAACAGATCCTGCATTGTCGGGGTGGCCAGTGAGTTCTTCTAGGCCGTGTCCCCTGCCTTATCTGCGTTGGCTCATCTGATGAGGTACTTGTAGACCGAGGTTGTGCTGTGGATGATGAGGCCGATCCACCTGAGGGTTCGTCCTTTGGTACATCGTCTGGCCAATACCAGCCTGGCATAGGTTGGAATCCAGATGAGGAAGACATGGCTCAGACAGGAGCGGAGTGACAAGGCGCAGTATCTCAAAGGTCAATTATACACTTACGAAGAAAGCCTGGGAAAGAACATGAGTACAAAGGCGATGTTGCAGGTAAGATCAATCAGGAAATCGCGGGGATGACATTTGCCAATGCAAGCGCCTCAGACCTGACGAGGGGCCGACGCAGCGTTCTAGATATGAAAGTGTCACGAAGAGACACGGTGGCAGAGGAAGAAAAGGGAAGGACATCGAATAAAAAGATAATTCGCAGAACTGAAGCGGCCCGGGCATAGCTTGGCATATGTCACGTGGAGCTGACTTGGTCAATGCTCTCTAGGGCTTCCGCCGCCGCGTCCATCGATTGCCTGGAGCTTTAACCAGCTCCAAACCGCATCCATCTCGCACCCCCCATAGACTGCTTGCCCTCTCCACATAACTTCTATCTCCTTCTCCTCTTCAAGTACCTTATCGCACATCGCCATGGCTGACAGATATTCGTTCTCGCTCACCACTTTCTCGCCCAGGTAAACACTCACCCCCCGCCATATTGACCGTGAGTTCGCCTGTTAACATAACAACAGTGGAAAGCTGGTACAGATTGGTATGTTTGTTAATACTTGTCATATGAACAGGCTGTTTTCGCCTTAACGGAACTAACATATTCGTAGAGTATGCTCTCAATGCTGTCAACCAAGGTGTCACTTCGCTAGGAATCAAGGGTATGTTTATAAGAAGTAATGACCAAGCCAGGGGCTTACCATCATATGCAGCAACCAATGGAATTGTCCTCGCGACTGAGAAGAAGTCCTCATCGCCCCTCATCGACTCTGCATCTTCATCAAAGGTCAACCTAGTAACACCAAACATCGGTATGGTCTACTCAGGCATGGGCCCAGACTACCGCGTTCTTGTCGACAAGGCCCGGAAAGTTTCCCATACCGAATATAAGCGCATCTATAACGAGTACCCACCCACAAGGATATTAGTACAAGATGTCGCGCGAGTGATGCAGGAAGCAACACAATCAGGTGGTGTCAGACCGTACGGTGTTAGCTTGCTAATTGCTGGGTGGGATGATGGGATTGAGCCAGAGGTTGATGGCAAGGGTGACGAACAGACCAGCGAGGAGAAGAAGAAGAAAATGAGCGGCAAGACCGGCGGTATCCTTAAAGGTGGACCAAGTCTGTATCAGGTCGATCCCAGCGGTAGCTACTTCCCATGGAAAGCGACAGCAATCGGCAAGAGTGCGACGAGCGCAAAGACCTTCCTTGAGAAGCGATACACAGATGGTCTGGAGCTGGAGGACGCTATTCACATTGCACTTTTGACACTCAAAGAGACGATAGAAGGAGAAATGAATGGCGATACTGTCGAGATTGGCATCGTTGGGCCGCCGGAGGAGAGGCTGCTAGGTGTTGAAGGTGTTGAAGGAGCAGTGGGGCCCCGCTTCAGAAAGCTGAGCCCATCTGAGGTCGAGGACTACCTGACGAATTTGTAGGAGCTTAGATCTTTTTCTCGAAGATTAATTTCTTCCTGCAGTTGAAGCGCTCTCATAAAGTAATCTGGGCTGGCGCGGACGGTGATACGCAAAAGACATAGACACGAGTCGTCTCGATGTATCATTTACGAAAACCATGCATTTCTGCTTCCCCTTAACTGTGGATAACATCCCATTGTATTGCTTCATACTTAATTACTCTCGGTGCATATCCTGGAGATAAAGCACAGGCGCGTCCGCTTTGTCTATTGTGCGGGCCTGGCCAATCATAGGCTAGCGGTATCAGGCCCACTTCTGACAAGAGAGTATCTTGCCTTTTCACCTCATCGACTGAAGGCATGCCCTCAGGCGATCAGCCCAGTTGATATCTAATGGCTACCACAGCGGAACTCGGTGATGGTGCACCATCACATGTGGCTGAACTCAATGATCAGCCGTTCGTTTTGCGCTCATATCAGGCTGAGATGGTAGAAGAAAGCCTTAAATCGAACATCATTGTTGTCATGGACACGGGCAGCGGCAAAACGCACATGTTCGTCAGAGTATCAAAAACGACTACCAAAGCTAACAGCCATCAGTGCTGTCGAGCGCACGCGAGCTGAACTTGAGATATGTAAGCCTAATAAGGTATGCGCTTTTAGGGCCCTCTGTCCAGAGTTGAAACTTACATCACAAAGCGTGTGTGGTTTCTCGCACCTACTGTTGTATTGTGCGAACAACAGAGCGAGGTCTTCAAGAATCACCTCCCAAATTACAATGTCTTAGTACTCAGCGGTCAAGATGACGTTGATCACTGGACGGAACTGAGCGTATGGGATGCGGTCTTACATAACATCCGCATAGTACTGTCCACGTACCAAGTCCTATACGATGCTCTCGCTCACGCGTTCGTCAAGATGGATGAGTTGGCCCTACTGATATTCGACGAAGGTCTGTCAAGAGAATGAATTACATTTGCAGTGATTGACCAACACACAGCCCACCATTGCACCCTCAAGCACCCAGCTAATCGCATCATGTCGAACTTTTATATTTCAGAGACTGAGAAAGGGGGTGAGAATCTTCCTAAAGTTCTGGGCTTGAGCGCCAGTCCCGTCATGAAGGCAGATGCCACCGAGAAAGCCTTAGAGTGAGTTTCTTTTTCAAGGGCTTTGATTTCACTAACATTAGAGTTGAGACAAATTGAGCGCAACATGCATTCTGTAGCTAAGACACCCAAGAAGAGTCGTTCGGAGCTGGTGCGGCATGTACACCAACCTGACTTAATAAGGGTGAACTATCACGATGGAGCTCTACAAGCCTGCCAGTCTCGACTGCTCGATGCTCTTTTGTGCAGTTATAAGGAATACGACTTTATGCGAGATCCTTATACAATTGATCTCTTGCAGAAACAACAGGAAGGGATTGACGTTTCCAGTCAGTTACAGAGGCTGTTTGTGAGCCAAAAAACATATTGCACTGAGCAACTGAAGACTCTATCCAATAAATCGCGAGAAATGATGAAAGAGCTTGGACCGTCTGCTGTTGATTGGTATCTGCACCAGTGTATGGCCAAATTTGAGAAAGCCTTAGGCGATACAGAGCAACTACTGGGCTGGTCGAACGGTGAGAAGCAGCACCTTCTCAATATCCTGCGAGGGCTTCCGTTCTCTGGCCTTGCGCCTTGTCCTCCACTGTCGGTCAATAATCTTTCCAGGAAAGTGGAGACTTTGATCGATGTGTTGGTCAGCGAGGCTCGGGACAATCCAGGTTTTACTGGGTTGGTTTTTGTTGAGCAACGCGTTTGGGTAGCTGTATTGGCTGAAGTCCTTTCTATACATCCTCAAACCAAAGACTTATTTCGAGTGGGCACATTTCTTGGCACCTCACAATCAGGCAAGCGCAAAGCGACGATTGCTGCTTTTGCGGAACCAAAGAATCAGCAAACCACGTTAAATGACTTCCGAGCGGGCACGACAAACCTGATACTTGCGACAAGTGTGCTTGAAGAAGGAATCGACATTTCCAGCTGCCACTTGGTTATCTGCTTTGAACGTCCTAAGAACCTGAAAAGTTTTGTTCAACGGCGTGGGAGAGCGAGGATGCAAAGGTCGAAGTACTTTATATTTGTACCCGAGTTGGGGAGTGAGCGCTCACCAGAGTCTTGGGAGGCACTCGAGCAGGAGATGAAAAGGGCTTACCTCGATGACTCGCGACAAACCAAGTTGGCAAACGATATGGAAGCGGAAGATGAGGAGGGATCACGTTGTTTCCAGGTTGATGCTACTGGTGCTCGCTTGACACTCGACGACGCATTGCAGCACCTCAATCACTTCTGCGCACTTCTTGGGACAGGTCCGTACGTTGATCCGCGTCCGCAGTTCAAGTTTATATGGTCGGAGACTGACAACACTGTCACTGCGGAAGTTGTACTTCCCGTCTCGGTCGACCCTGCCATTCGCACAGCAAGGAGCTTGAAGTCGTGGCGAACAGAAAAGATGGCAAGGCAAGATGTCGCTTTTGAAGCTTACAAAGCTCTGTACTTTGCTGGCTTAGTCAACGATAACTTGTTACCTGTGCGGCAAGAGGCTGATGACATGTCAGCAGAGTTTCACCTTCCTGACCAGGCAACCTCTCTGGTGCCTGCTTCCCCAACCCTCGATCCTTGGATCTCAATCGCTCGGCAGCAACAACTAAAGCCTCAAAGATACTATCGAACATCAGTAGAGGTACGAGCAGCCGGTGAACCGACCATGTGTTTTAAACTGCTTACCCCATCTCCTGTTCCCATGACTGGTGAAATTGATCTGTTCTGGAATGAAAGCAAAACCTATGTGGTCAACATCTCAGACCGATCGGAGGTCACTCTTACTACGGAAGATGTTGTCAAACTACGCTCTATCACGCAGAAAATTCTTAGTCCTATACACTTGAGCAGGATGCAGGAAGGAAGAAACGATTTCCTATGGTTATTGGCGCCCTGCGATGATTCAGGCAAAATGCCAAGTGCAGCACAGCTTGCACAGTGGGATAAGGTTACGAGCGGATGTCGACCAGCTTCTGCATTGCTCAATAGTGATGGGAGAGAACTGTCACAGTGGGGCCTTGTATTCCAGAACGGAGAAAATCGAAAGTATATTGTCAAAGCCATAACCACCCCACAGGTCAATTCGTCGAAGTTCCAATCGCTGGCACCACAACTTCATGTCATTCGAGTGCCCAAGCGACGAGATTTCTTACATCGCGTCATTAAACACAACAATACAAACGACGCGTATACACGAGTGGAGAGTCTCCCGGCGTCTGAATGCATGGTGGAGAATCTTCCTGTGTCGTACTCAATGATTGCGCTCCTATTGCCGTCAATATTGCACAAAATCGAGGTCGCATTGATAGCCGAAAGCCTAAGAACAACCTTGCTGGAGCCCGTTAAGATTGAGGCAACCGATCTCCCGCTTGTGATCAAAGCACTCACGGCATCCTCCACAGACGAAGAAGGAAATTATCAACGCCTTGAGTTCTTGGGTGATTGCATATTGAAGTTCGTCTCGTCTCTGCATGTGATGGCAGAAAACGCGACCTGGCCAGAGAGCTTCTTGACTAAAAAGAAAGGAAAGATCGTGAGCAACGACTTCCTTGCGCGGGCTACCTTAGCAGCTGGTCTCGACAAGTTCGTCATCACCAAACGATTCACAGGATTGAAATGGTCGCCTAGGTATGCAAAAGATGCTCTAGCGACTACTGTGCCAACAGCAAAGCAAGATCGCTCATCGAAGCTACTTGCTGACGTTATCGAATCTCTTATCGGGGTAGGATATGTACTCGGCGGGCTATCTAAAGCCTTTGTCTGCATACAGACGCTTTTACCACTCGAAAAGTGGACACCAGTACCGAGAGCCAACGACCTTCTGTATCAAGCGGCTCCCACAAGCCTTGCAGTGACAAACCTTGATATTCTGAAGCCACTGATCGGATATACCTTTACTAGGAAGATGTTACTCCTTCAGGCACTTACGCATGCTTCTTACACTGGGCCAAATGCTTATTGCAGTTATGAGCGGTTAGAATTCCTCGGAGATGCAGTGCTTGACTACATCATATCCACACGGCTTTATAAACAAGACCCGCCCCTTTCACACCAGAAAATGCATACCATACGAACGGCAATGGCAAATGCATCATTTCTTACGTTCAGAATGTTCGAAACAACTATACTGGAAGAGACAATTAACAAGTCTACCTTACAACCCGAGGTACATCGTAGGGCGCTGTGGCAATTTCTACGATCTGGAAGCCCTCAGCTCGCTCCTATGCGAGATGTGGCATTAAAACAGCATGCGCAAGTCAGGGAGCAACTTCTTTATGCCTTGAAGCATAGCGAGGAGTTTCCTTGGCATCTGCTAGCCCTTACCAATGCGCCGAAATTCTTGTCAGACATCGTTGAAAGCATCATAGGCGCCATCTATATCGACAGTCATGGTGACATCTCTGCGTGTGAAACGTTTGTATGCCGCCTTGGTATCCTTGACTGTCTTGAGCGTATCCTCCGCAACAATGTAGATTGCCTGCACCCTAAAGAGCGACTAGGACATATAGCTGTAGAGCGCAGCGTCAAGTATATTCGTGTGAAATATGGAAGCAAGAGCACTGGCGGTGGCATGAGCACAGCATATGAGTGCCAGGTCAAAGTAGGTGGAGAGGACGTGGGGGAGGTGGTTGAAGGATTGACGAGGCTGAACGCTGAGACAATCGCTGCATGGAGAGCAAACAAGATCCTCAGAGGTATAGAGAATGTTTCTGTGGGAAGCAGCGAGGAAGAGGAAGAAGCCTTTTTTGATGCTGATGAAGGGGGCAGTGTCATGCATGAATGATGGTCAGCTGGAGGTTATAGCCTGCAACGAGCCGCTCAAATGGGTCATGTCTCAATACCCAAAGTGTTGAACAAGTTGGTTCAACAGTATACACAGATTTCAAGATAGAATGTCGGGTTCCGTCAAAGAGTGTCGCGGAAGTCGTCAGCAGATGTGTCTCGTCTCGATTGTCCTCTATCCTGGCCAGCCAACACACAGAGCCTGGTACCCTACAGCGATTCTGTTTGCTCACAAGGCTGCGACAGATATGATTTAGGGAAACAATGCCGAGACAGAGTTTGCGAGTGTTATCAACGCCGCCTAGCTTGACACACAGAAGTTCTTGGGTCGTGATTCGTATGTAACTTCATTGGTCAGTATCATCGACTTGAGTAATGAGACGTCTCGCTTTTTCCGTTGTCGCCAACAACCTCGACCTAAGATCGCCGAGGGCAAGAGTTCGGGTATAGGTACTTGTCGAGACATCTAATCACTGTGATGCTAAGCGATGCAATCCCTGCAGGTGATTGAAGAATAAGCAGCAAGAATTACATCGCGGTGCTCACCTTCCATCCTTGATCATCAGATAAACCATGTCTCGGTGATAGAGGGAGGATCGCCGGTGCAGTGCCGCTGCTTTGACCTTGTGGGGGTTCATGTGGCGTTGCTCTCGGTGCCTGTTATGAGGCGTGTGGCGTTCTTCAACCATTGTACTTTGCACAAGACTGACCATGCCGTACGCTGACTCCGGACCGTCCCCTCTTATGGGGGCCATCTACCTCAGTTTGTCGTTGCGTTATTGCGGCACTGAGACACTTGACCATCACCAAGGCAGCATGAAATCTCTTACCAATATAAGAACGGCAGACATCGTCGTAACAAAGCAACCCATCACAACCCCGCACAGATCTCTTCCATACTTTTTGTACTGGACAATAGTTTCGTGTGTGAACCGTGGGCATCATTCGACCTCGATCAACATCTAACATCATGTCTTCGTCTCAGCAAAACTCTCAACAGCCGTCCGCTGGGCGAGCAACAGGAGCGTCTGGCGGTGCATATGGCAAGTTTCCCTGCAGAAATGCATGGAGCGAAGGACACCCTAGAGAATATCATTTGGTCGATACTGCTGGTGCCTTGTGTGCGTCTTGCCAGGTATGATTCAGCTGTTCCCAGTACCATGGGCCAAAATCCCACTAACCATTGCACCAGTGCGAGCCTCGCTCGCGGCGATGAAAAGGATACCGCTTTCCGGCGACTCCGTACAAGAATCAACTGGATGACGGCGTCATGTCTTGTCGAGCTTCGGGAGTCGAGTACTGAGGTGATCATTGATAAGTCCGAAGAATGCAGGAGGATGAAGTAAGCCACAGGGACTGATTGGGGGGATTTTCAGTCTCTAAGCGAGCTACAGTGCTTATTTGTTTGGGACTGGCAGCATTTTGAAGGGCTTCTCGAATGTACGTGCGCACTGTACCTTGGAGTAGCATTGCATCTGTTACAAGCTGGCCCTAGCTACTTGTGTGGTCTGCTAGATGCTTCCAAAGTTCTTGGATCCTTTTTCAAATTCTAGTCAGTGTTGCGAAGAATGCTTTATATATGGTGGAATTTTATCATTCTATAGACTTCATCCAGAATGCATTCAGACGAAACACTACAAACACAGTTCAATGCGCCATCGATTGTACGCCAAACCGATTTGTGTTGCTTTTGTAGAGACACAGTAACTCCTGAAAGACTAAAAGCAGCATTGGAGCTAAGCAAATGGCGCGAAACCAGCCGGCATCGACGGGAAGGACGCACTGACTGGCACTGCACCTGTCATGACAACATCATTGCAGAGGTTGCCAGATGATGGGTAGCGACAGGCATCTACACGTGTCATTTCCTTTGCCTGTGCTGCGGCGCTGCTCTTCCTCCTAACCAAGAAAGCGAGCCCTGATTCGACTCAATCACCAGGCTGGACGCTTCCACCTCAACTTCTTCTCCATGGATCTCGCATTCGCATCTCTAGCTAACGTAGGAAGGACTTCTTTGCCATGACGAACGACTCCTCTCTGCACCTTTCTACGCCATTCACTACCTGTTCGTTGGACTTCGGGCGCAACGCCACCATCACCCTACTGATCACCTCCATCAGGCGCTGTGCTTGAGCAGCTCTGAGGGTCTCTTGTGCATCTGTTTTCGACTGTAATCCATTGCCAATAGGAAATCAGTGCTCTTATCAACCTGGAAGGCCAAGCATCAAGCGTGCCAGACATGGCTGCGTAACATGTGATGGAGCCAAAAGGGACTTGAAGTCGATTTTGTCGCGAAGACTTGATGCTACGAGAACCATAGAAGGTCTATCGCGGTACAGTAATCCTTACCTCAACGGCCCGGCATACCCATGTCTATCGACGATCTTTGTTACTGGTGACACCATGTTATCATCAGTGTGTCCTGCAGCTTTTATCCACAGGCCTATTTTGTCCAAACCACCTTCAGCAAGCATGGTAACCGCTACAACTGTTATACGTATGGAGGCACTTCCAACAGGCTTGAGTCTTCAGTGATAAGCACTCAACCTTTTACTGGCATGATCCGAAGGCGCAGGTTGGACCGATATCACACTTACTGTAGTTTGTCACAGGCAACCATGTACAGCAGGGTGAACAGATCTTCAGTCTTGACGAATAGCTCTCAAGTTTCACGAGAGTAGTCAACACACCCAAGCCGGACCCGTCGCACAGCACTGACAGTCTCAGTGAAGCGTGTTTACGATCCCTATTCAGCTTCCTTGAAGATTGCCACTCTATTGGCTCGCGATAGTGAGGCACAGAACCTCTGGACACATCGTCGTTGGCCTCCAAAACGAACGTACAGGCAACGCGCCTCGCGACGATCCGGATATTGCGTAACGCAGATGTCTCGAGTGGTCGAAATCAGCATGAATAACGGTGACCGGACCGGACACGAGCCGTCTGCGGCATGGGAAGCTTCTGCGAACCGATGTTTACTGTTGGGATATTGCCATGGTGGTAAACACGAAGGAGTGCTTGCATAGTCACACGCATACTGAGCGGTCGATTCGCATTCGTTTCGGTATTCACGAGCATAGTGGCTGCGTCCTCACTAATCTTCGCTTCGCAAAACTCCTCATCAATGAGCCACATGACCAGCCTTCACGGTATGAGACCGGCAAGGTGTCCCCAATTCAGATGGGTTGTAATAACCACCCCCAAAGCAGACCAACTGACGATACAGCCAAAACAGGTAATCGAGATATGCTGCATGCACCCCGGTTCGACGAAACACTGCAGCATGCAGTAAAGTGTGCACATTGCACACCCGCCACATCGACATGTTTTCGACAGTAGCGTATACCATCTTTCAAAGTATGGCTTTACAAATACAACTTCATTTCACCGAGATGGCTCTGTGCCGTCATGCTCATAATGTTCGGGCATGCATGGTAGTACTGGACAGCCCCAGACCCACAAACAGCTTCATCGCCATATGAAAAAACATACATGTCTGGATGCCATTGACTATGTAATTCAAGAGTTGTTCCAATTTGTGGTTGTGCTCATTCCTGAACTCACAAGCAAACGCTACCCCTTATGGGGCTCAGCTCGACCAGGGAGTCAACTATTCCGTGTTCCGAACGCTTTCAGCGCGCGTCGTGACCCATTGCTCAGCTTGCAGACGTTGACTCGCACCTAGGCGCCTGACGCGAAAGGTTTCAATCAGGTACGCGTTGATCATCGTCTAGGCCCACGAAACATATTGCTCGGTCCAAGACCTCGTCTCTAGCAATACTTCATCCTGATTCGGTCCGAGAGCATCCCTCAACTGTGCCGCTCTAAGCGCCGCTCCTAGCGTGTAAGGCTGGCTTGGTTACCAGGCTGTCGGGTTGAGGGCGAAAAGGACTGGACGAGACGAGACGACAAACCTCGGGATGAAGTGTGTAAAGTGAGGCTAGCCTTGTGTCTAGAGAACCCTCGCGTACGCATGGCAGCCAGACAGTGCACACATGACGCAATGAATGATGGATCGCATGGTATGTGCCGTTCAACGGCAAAAGCCTCGGAGCTCAGACCAACGAGCTATTGGGTCCGGGGCCCCCGGCAGATGGCTGGCTGATTATGTCTCAGACGGCAGAATGGGACGGTTTGATTTTTGAAAGACTTCACAAGGCGTGGGGCGGTCTTGAGCAGCAACTCGTATCCTTGCTGGAAGGCAAGCGGCACAGCACGAGCTCGGTGCAATTTCGCGGCCATAATTTGACTGTGCATCATCCGATCATTCTGATGCATTCGGTTCCAAAGGAGGTCAGTGCAGACCATTCGAATGCCATTGTTTGATCAATAGATCGGTAAGTTTCAATTCGAGCAGATTTGGGAGCCATATGGCAATATTATTCTGGCAATGTGAGTCCGGTAATGCGAATCAACCTAATGCCTTCCCGCAAGCAAGAGGTGACGATGCAGACGTAAGTTTTGTTCAAATTCTCTGAGGGTCGTTGAGTCTCCAACAGGATTCTTGCAAGACGGATTATAATAGCAATATTACTATTTCCATACTAAACTTTGCTCTTCGTTTCAGCGTCATGTCAGTATTGTAAAATCAATTAAGGTATAAAAAGCCAACACCTGCAGAAGATGGATCTGCACCTAAACGCCGTCGCTAGGCCAGTACTTGATATGGTATGCAGCTGTAGCATTTCAAGTGCAAGTGGATCATTTAGTTTCCGGTTTCTGTTTGTAATCAGCTCACTGCCAAGGCTCAAACATCACAAAGAGATACATACCAGTCTCAACACCAGGCTGTCGTCCGTCCAACCCACCAGTCAGTTTCTTGCTGAGTTTTTTAAGTCCAATCTTACCCTCATCTTTCACAAACACCAGGTTTCTTGCAGGCTTCCATTGCATCAACCCACGGTGCTTACGCTGCTCAGTCCGCTTGTTTTGCTTGTTGATGCTCTTTGATGAATGGCTGCTTCCATTCGTATCGGTCGTCTCCCACGTACGCGCTGTGCTCTGACTGGCACGAAGCTGGCCACCATCAGGTGATAGGTCGGTTGACTGGTGCTTGATGCTACTGTTGGGACCTTCAGCTTGTTCACCGCCGCTAGGGCCGCCGGACATGGATGCCGCATTGCCGACGGTCGTTGCATCCTCAATTCCGAGATCTGAGGAGTTAGAATCAGAATAGTCGTCGTGGTCTTCGTCGGAGGAGGGATGGAAGGGATCGTGAAGGGGTTGTTCGACACCTGGCTCGCGGCGCTTGCGGCCCTTAGTGTCCATGTAGGCTTTAGGGTCTTCGCCAAAGGCACCAGACCAGTCTTTTCCGTCCTTTGCAAGCCATTTCTTCTTTTCTTCTTCGTCTGCGTTCTTCAAAATGTCACGACCTGCAGTGAGAGATTCCTCGTGGAGTTGCTGGACGCGTTCGGGCAGTTCCTTTTCGACCTTGCGATTGCGGACGCCTTCGGTAAGACAGGCTTCCCAGGTCTCGTAGGTTTCGCGCGAGTCGTTATCCACCACGAAAGCTTGGTGTGACTCGTCTGTGCCAGCTTTGAAACGGGCGCGGAATTGCAGGCGACCGACCTCCTTGAGGTCCTCCAGACCGGGCTCCTTGCTGCAGTTGTCTTCGGTGATGTAATTTTGTGTCAGGCGCTGAGGGTGTGCTGTAGTCCAGATGGGGATGTTGATGTCTGCGTCCTCGTTGTCGATGAAGTGCTGAAGCCAGATGACAGCATAGGCATCAGCCTTACGTTTGTTGGCAATGTGGAATTCGAACACAATCGGCGACCTATAACGGTGCTTGACCGGCAGTTTGACGTTGTTATGGCCGTCATTTTCCTGGAGATCAAAGTAATATCCGTCACCCTCGGGCAGCTTGTGTGCGTGAGCGCGACCGATCTTGCCAGTGCTGCCACCTGTTCGCAGCTTGAGCTTGGGGGAATGATTGTAGCCTGTGATTAGAATGTTTTGCGACCTGAATTCAAATGTTCCAACGTCCCAACCGAGCATTTGAGGAGGCAGACGCGTTTCGATACTGCGGAATAGAAGCGAGATACGGATACGACCAAAGCCAATCCCACCGTCGAGAGGATACCAGCGGGTGACTTGTGATGACGTCTCTAATATGTCAGAAAGTTTGAGAGGAATGACACCCAAAATAGGGTCGTGCTCGCGGTTACGAGAATCGCGGACAGTGACAGTGATAATTGCAGAGCGCCAGTCGCGGACAAAACGCTCGGTTCCCGCATTGAAAATAGGTCGTGACGAAACAGCCTTTGCTCGTGTGCGGTAGACCAGTTGATCGTTGTACAGAATAGTGCAGTATGAAGTAGGTAAGTCACCACCAGTCTCCTCAGTCGCTTCGCCGTAAGGTTTCGCAGGTTCGTACTCGCGACCGTTCCTACTTCCAGAGGTGCCCTTGACATTCTCAAGCTCGAGATTAACAATCTGGTGAATAACCACACTGCAGATGCCGCTCGGCCAAAGAGGATCTGGGGGTGTATGCATAACAGCATCGTCGTCTTCTGAGTTGATGACCCCTTTTTCGTCTTGTAGCTTGGGATCATCTTTGAGTTGATCAGGCAGAGTCTTGTTTTTGCCATCCGTCCTGAGTTCAGGCCTAAACTTGGGCTTGCCAAAGTAACCGACTTCCCAGTGCAGCTCGCCGGGCATTTCACTGTCGGCATCCATACCAGCCAGCTTTGAAACTTGGGGGTACATCTTGCCAGGGTGCTGAATCATTTTCTGCATAGAGAGCTCAACCTTACCAACAATGTCATCCGCAGTGTGCCTGTCAGAGTCCCAAAGCTCGACACTGAGGTTCTCGTTGGCCTTGATCAACTCGGGGCTTACGAGAAGAGCAGCAGTTTCCTCCCAGATAGGGTTGAGATCATCGGTGATGACACGAGTACAGTACATAGGCTTTCCGTACTTGGAAAATGCGAGCGTGATATACGGGTCGCTGCCACCATGTTTGGATCCACGTCGATCCTGTTTGCTCAAACCTTTGGCGCGGTGGATTCGGATCCACAACACACCCAGGGCTTCAGTATCCTTTTGAATCGAGTCGCCTTGTAGAATGGCTCGCATATCAAGAGACATAGATTTCGGCGCAACATACATGCTTGCTGCCGCCTTGATAGCGTAATTGACAAAATTGCTGATTAACGGAAGATTGAGCAGATTAGGTGCCTTGTCAGACACAGGTGTGCAACCAGCCGTAACTTGAGGGACACCCATCAGAGTGAATGTCAGATTTTTCAGGAACGGCGCCTCAGGTGTCATATTCATTCGCAGACGAACGGTGCCGACCAGCGACTGGAGTTCAACGAAGATTGGCAGAGGTACACCGAAGAACCCTTTTATTCCCAGATAGAATACCAGGTTCATGTGCATATTGCGCGCCTTATCTGACGTTCTCTTGCCGCTTGGTTGAGCATGGTAGGCGAAAGAGACTTCCAGATTGTAGTAGTCACCGCCCTCTTCGTCTGCTGCGGCTTCCTGGGGGTCTTTAGTCCTCTTGTTCTCCTCGTGGATAGCCTGTTTGATCTCTCCCATCTGGTTGTCTGGGAGCGCTCGCATACTGAGGATTCGTAAAGGGTTGCTGCCCTGATTGATCTCTGCGACTCTGACATTCTCGACGATACTTGGAACTGAAGCTTGCATGACATCCTCAAGAGTGTCAGCGACGCCCTGAAACATGTCAGGATTGATGAGACCCCACATGATGCCGAGGAAAGTGTTCATCCACTCTACTGACTCAGGGAGCAAGTTGAGTGTGGCCTGGGAACGTCAGCAATCAGGTGAAACATATGAACGAGGTACACACCATTTGGCCACGAGTTTGCTCGCTAGACCATTCGACTTCTCTTCCACTGCGCACGACTTCCTTCATCCAGAGCCAGACTCCGGATGATAAACACATGGCTAGTGGTATCAGGCCCTTGAGTGCACCGCCAAACATCTTGCCCACAACTACTGTAGCTACAACGATTCCAATACACAAGATCCCCGCCCGCTTCTCTAACTCTGCGAACATTGGCTCATAGCTGACGGATGGTGTTGGGTGAAAAAGGACGTTGGTCTTTTCGCCATGGATAGGGACATCAGAGGTGGTCCCTTGGGCGACTGGGTCTGGCGGAGCAGTCACATCCTGTGCTTCCTTGTAATCTGCGAGTGACTGCGAGGGATCTGTCTTGATGGGCTGCCACATATCAGCATGATGGTATTGTACGCGTGTAGGTGTGTTCTACCGTAGGCTTGTTCAGATTGGCATTGGGCACAATTAGGTGTGGATTCTCGACTTCGTCAACCATCTGCTTGTTAACATCGGCAATGACGACCTCTCGACCGGTTGTGGGATCTGTGACCGTTTTCTCTGTGCCTTCAATAATCTTCTTCGAGACCTGATGATCTTGCACGTCATCCTCGGCAGATGACTTGAGTGTGGCTGCAGGTGTCTTCTTGTTCGCCTCGGTGGGTGTTGTTGTTGCTCCTGGTGCTGTCGAACCAGTCGTAGATGTCTGTGCCTTAGCGCGCTCGTCAATCTGCTTATCCCTGTTCTTTTTGTCTCTATCCAGGTTCTCTACAAACTGCTTCACCGTTGGAATGGGGTTATGGCCCGAGTAGTGGCCGCCAGGGACATGCTGCTGTTGCGCCATCGTTAGACTGAGTGGAAAGCGGGTGGGTGCAACAGGGCTCCCTCAGCACAATTGAGGCTGGAGACTTGGAGAGAAGATCTCGTGAGAGGACAATGGGATAAATCCAATCAAGGCTAACGTAGTGCAACTTGAAAGCAAGGAAGCGCACCCTTGAAGCTGATCGAGAGCCGCGGGGACTGTTTGCGCATTCGCCAGTGCTCAATGACATCATCGCTGCTGCACAGCATCCAGAACAAGCAGAGACGTTCCTCTTTCTGGCGTACGACATGCACAATCTCTTCAATGTCAAGCAAAACAAGACATCGATATGAGACAGCGTGCCCTTACTGCGGCTTATGGCTGTCACAGCCCCTGTCGCATCGTGAGAGCTTAACATGATTGTTGTGGTGACGTACGTAGATCCCGCAACTATCGCTACTGCGGGGCGATCACCCTACAGGCTTACTGCAACGGGATAACACTTCAACCACCACGATTCGCAACAACAGATCTATACTATACATAGTTATAGCGTACAGCCATCACGGATATGTCGGGCTGGTTCACTCTTTTCACCAACTGTCGCTACGTCCTTGATGGTCATCTGGTTGATGATCACCTCGTTATCTCGGATGAGACGGGACTGATACTAAAAAGAGAAGGATACATTGGAGGTGAAGTTGTTGACTTAGACGACAACATCATCGCTCCTGGCTTCCTGGAATTGCATACCAATGGAGCCAATGGATTCCATTTCACGCATTTTGAAGACGAAAAGAGCTATAGCAAGAAAGTAGACGATATTGCAGGATACTATGCAACACAAGGGGTTACTGGGTTTTGGGCCACAGTACCTACCGTGAGGGGTGATGAGTTCCAGAAGGTATGTCAACATGAATCTCGGAGGAAGTGTATGACTAGGCAGCCAAGCCTCTTGACAAGACCAAGACGAACGCCATAGATACCATCACGGTGTCATTTCATACATTAAACACTAATATCTTATAGATCCTTCCTTCACTTACACCTCGCGATATACCCTCCTCAGCCTCTCTGCTTGGCGCACACGTCGAGGGTCCATATCTACATCCTGCGAAGAAAGGCGCACACAATTCGTCCCTCTTCCAAACATGTGATATATTCCCTTCTTCAATCTACGGTTCTTTGAATCTCAAATCTGTCGTCAAACTCCTGACGCTTGCCCCAGAGCTACCTGGCTCCTCTGCGATGATTCCACCTCTTGTATCGCAAGGGATCCGCGTATCAATGGGTCACTCTACTGCCACTCTTGACGATGGGTTGAGTGGTTTACGCGCAGGAGCGACATGCCTAACCCATGCGCTCAACGCCATGCCGCCCTTCACCTCCCGTGACCCAGGGCTGGCCGGTCTCATAACTCTCCCACCTGCTCACACGCCTGCTCCGCCATACTACACGATCATTGCTGACGGCGAACATATCCATCCAAACACTGTATCACTCCTATACCGTGCCAATCCCAAGCGCTCCATCATCGTGACAGACAGCATTGAGCTTGCGTCGTTGTCAGATGGCAATCACCCTGGACATGCGCAGATTCCATTCAAGCAGACGAAAAAGGGCAGAAGAGCCACGATCGCAGGCACAGATACGTTGATTGGAGGTTGCATTCCTTTACAAGAGAGCGTGAGAAATCTGATGGCGTGGAGCGGATGTGGCATTGCAGAGGCAGTTGGGACGGTGACAGAGAATGTGGCTGGATTTATGGGTGTGGATGGGCAAGGTGGGAGGGGTGTGTTGAAGGAGGGAAGGAGAGCGGATCTGACGATCTTAAGCGAGAGCGGAGAGGTACTGCAAACATGGATAGCAGGACATAAGGTTTGGGACAAGGAGGAACAGCTGGCGAAGAGGGAGGATGATAGTGAGAGAAGAGGGTAGATAAATACAGTTATCTAAATCCCAAACACCGATGGCTGTACCACCACCCAACAAAAGCTCAACATTTTCTCCTAGATGTTGAATTCGTCTCAGTGGGTCTGAATTGATCTCGATCATTTACATCTATATCTTTGATTGCCAAAACGAGAATTTTAAAAGTGCATTTTAGGTGACTCGTGCTGTTTGATAGTTGATGACGTTGAGAACACAACCCGTAAATGACATGGGTGCTATCAGAATGAGGAGGTAGTAGTCGCATAATCCGTGCAAGTGCACCCTTGTAGGAGCTTGGATGTGGTTGTGTGTAAACACAGATGTCAGCACTTGTGGATAGCCACTCAGTCGATAAAACACCAACTGTATTACCAGTACCGCTGTACCTCAGCAGAGCTCTCCATTAGTTAGCCATACTACATCTAGTGGTGCTGGCTTCTCAATGAGCACTGATAATACACTGATCGCACTCTGTTCTAGACTCCCTCCTTTTGAAAGGTGCATTGAATAAGTGATCCCATTAATGAGATGTTGCACCGACCGCGTCTGAGGTAGCCATCATTATGAGTTGCGGCCATTGGCGTTTTGCAAGTTCTATGTGTGTTTGTCAATGGACGACTCTCTTATCCAGCCGCTCATCACGCACCTTGGTCCTTTGCTTCCAGGTACTGCTTAAGTTTCTGTGTTTTTAGCTGTAAAGAATCTGCAGAAGGTTTGGGACAGCCGGCCAGTTGGTTATCGCAGATTCTCCACACTGACTCATCTTTGCTGGATGGCGTAATGAGTGACTCAAGCTCGCTCAGATTGAAGTGAGGCCGAATATCGAGAATGCGAAGAGCTTTAGCGAAACGAAGCCTCTGCTCTTCATTGATTCTCAGATTTGCTGCGTCGATTGACTGGTAAAAAGCAAGATGGTTGTCACTATGGAGGAATTGTCTGTTCGTATGTATCTGTCTGCGTCCTTGAAACATGGCTTTGGCTGATGCCGTGGGTGTAAGAACAAGAAAGCATACCGTGTTATAGTGGCCATCCATTGGACTGTAAGTATCAGGAAGAAATTTCTGCATCTCTGTAGACAGAGCTTCATGGAGAATGACTGCTTCAAGGCCGAAATGGGACTTCAGCACCTGCGTTCATCAGCTTTGATAATCAGACAAGCCAAGAGAAAATGGCTGACTTCGTTTAGTGGCCGAAATCTCTGATCCTCCTCTCTTTGCGTAACGGTAGGGTCTGAACAAAGACAGACACGGTCAATCCATGTCTGGCGGCCCTCATAGTGAGCCTCCCAGATCGAATCGGGGAACACATCACCTTCCTTAAGCTCCTCTTCGAGAATTTTCATTTTCTGCGCTAAAGAGTAGCCTTCCAATTTCAAGCCCTGCTGATCGTGTTTTTCACAGCATCCTTGATCTCGCTGGTTGACGAACAAGCCACGCCACAACGTCTCAATCTCAGCATCTGTTGAAGCGACATGTTGCAAACGCGTGCACCGACCTTGAAAACAAGTCAACTGTCGATACCATTCCATCTGCAAGATTTCCTTTTCTGATTTATGTGCGATACTGATGATATTGTCAACGATTTCGTACGGCAATTTTGATAGTGGTCCTGGTTCGAAACGATGACACATACGAAATGTGTTCAACAAGTGCAGCTGCTTGGTGTACGCCTGTAGGCTGGCGCCCAGCTCAGCAACATTCACTGGGACAGCCCATTCGAGTCGAGGGAGTGGCCTGGGTCCCGGCGATGGGGGATAGTCATAAAAGTCATATTCCTCTTCGTGCCTCCAATTGATGTAGCACATGATGAAATTTTGTTCAGGAACAGATGCGTGGAAACACGTGCCACAGACGAGAATGGAGGTGATGAGTGCAAGACTGCAGTTGAGCAGAGGAAAGAGCGTCACAGCCGCACTGACCAAGCACGGCAACGTTGGGTGTGGAAAGAAGGTGGGTTTACTGTACTGAATTTTGGTGAATTGTGTAGCCTTACTAAGTGCTGCAGGTGATGTGACATCAGTTATAGTTGGAGATGTTCTTACAACTATAATCGTCTGTTTGGCTCAAAAAATAACTGGGTAAGGGGACTGTTGGAAGTTGTCACGGTTGAGATGTCTACTTACGGTCGACGGCATAGGCGCCCACCTGCGAGTCGGTTGCTATGTCGCACAACAGCATGTCAACAGTCGTGCAACATCAACACAGCCATTCCCTTAAGTACAGCTCCCCTCCGTAGCATGTAGAAGAATCACAATCAATCACCTAGTACACCTCGTTGCAACGACTGTTGTTGATTCACCCCCATCACTTATGTGACACCCTTTGCCGTGTCAACAGGGACAAACGGTTGTCAAGCCACTGACTTACCTTGCACAGCCATGGAGCGGGATGTTCCAAATTGCCATTCTGCACAGCCATGAGATTTAATGAAACTGTCAGCACGAGCAAGTAGGACAGAATAACTAATGTTAGTCACCCGGAACCACTATGTATGTTTTGTTTGATGTGCTTGCCTCCTCTCCTCTGCCTCATACCTACCAGCGCTTTCTTATTGGCATGTCCACAGACGCACCATGCTTGAGCATACCTTTATTTTCTGATCGCTTTTTGGGTGAACAAGAAGGGCCGAGTTTGTCGTTTCCACCCTCAGAGTACACACTATGGGCTAACGTAGATACCGTAACCTCGTCCACCTATCCTCAAGCGGCGAAACACGTTCCCCCTTCGGCAATGCATCCTCAGGACCTGCTGTGCACATCGAATTTGAACTCCAGATTCTAAGCCTGAAGTTCTTGCAGAAGTTTTCACATAGATATCTTTGACCCTGCATGATACCAAAGTGGACGCAGGGGTAACTCTTCCCAGCCAACCGTGACCAAAGCAAGGTCTGGACATTGTTTGACAGATATATGGTTGATGTGAACGCTGAATCCAGAGCGCAGTCCAATGAGCATGCTAGGTGCTTTTGGACGCTTAACGCGGGTGACATGCTGGTTGCACCTGAGATAGAGAAGGACATTTACACTAAATTGCTTCACTGAAAGGGCAAATCAGGAGATGCGTTTGAGTACAAGTTTCGATGAACGTACCGAACCGATTCTCTAAATTTCCGCAACCAGCGAAGAAAACAACATGGGATACGCCTTCTGTGGAAATAAAAGGATGAGCTTGCATAGATCATGAAAGAGAAAGCTGTCAAATCATCCTACTAAACCATCCAAACGACCTAGAGGTATACTGAAAAGACGAATATGGATGTGTTCTAAAGATTTGAATACGATAGCTACACTGAACGTGGAAGTTGAGTCAAAAGCATGTTGACGTTGAGTCAAAAGCATGTTGACGTTGAGTCAAAAGCATGTTGACGTTGAGTCATAAGCATGTTGACGTTGGTGATATTGAGAGAGATGCGGTTGGTGAGAAGTTTCCAGGGTTCAGCCCTATGAACATTTTGCGGCCAAAAGTTCCCATCCCACTTCAACCCCGCGACGCGCCGGAACACGCCACCAAGACAATGGAAGAAGACCGTGCAGCCACAAATATTGGACCCGATGTGGACGAGGGTATCACTGAAGAGCCTGTTTCTGTACCCAAGCAGCCAAAAAGGCGATTTGTGGGAAGAAAAACCACAGAGAAGAGTGGCGAGCAGCAGGTAGATCCCAATGCGAACATTGAGGACTCAAGCGCAATACAAGGTGTGAGGCGCCTGACTTACAATGTGTATATAACTGAAATTGACATTTGCTACAGTTGCCCAACCTCGCCGTACTGCTCGTGCTTTGAACACTATACCCGACTCTATCCTCCATGACAAAGATATCAACGATGCAATCGCTCTCCTCCCACCAAACTACAGCTTTGAGATCCATAAATGTATACACCGTATACGCACATCCGGTGCGAAATCAATAGCACTGCAGTTTCCAGAGGGACTGTTGCTCTTCGCTACAACTATCTCAGACATTCTCACTCAATTCTGTCCCGGCACGACAACACTGATCATGGGCGATGTGACATATGGCGCGTGTTGTATCGATGATTACACAGCAAGAGCGCTTGGCTGCGACCTCTTGATTCATTATGCGCATAGTTGCTTGATCCCAGTAGCCGTTACTAAGATCGCAACGTTGTATGTCTTTGTTTCGATAAGCATCGATACAACACATCTCATAAATACTATCACCGAGAACTTCCCCACCGGAAAGGCCATTGCTCTTGTCGGTACTATCCAGTTCAATGCTACGATACATGGCATTGTGTCCATTCTGCGAAGAGAAGGATATAACCCTATCGTTCCGCAGATCGCACCCCTGTCAAAGGGCGAAATCCTTGGCTGCACATCGCCATCAATGGCAATTAAGCCAGGCCAGCTAAATACCAAAGGTAAAGAGGAAGAAGTGGCAGATCTTATCCTCTACCTTGGTGACGGTCGATTCCATCTTGAGAGCGCCATGATCGCGAATCCTTCTATACCTGCATATCGCTACGACCCTTATTCACGTCGACTCACGCATGAGACCTACGAACACGATTCGCTTTATGATTTGCGTCGAACCGCTATTCTGACGGCGAAAAAGGCGCGCACATGGGGCATCATTCTGGGCTCACTAGGACGACAAGGCAATCCACATACTCTGACGCTGATTGAGAATGAGCTGAAGCGGCAAGGCATTAAGTGTGTAAATCTGTTGTTATCAGAAATCTTCCCGGGAAAACTGGCGATGATGTCAGATGTAGAAGCATGGGTACAAATAGCCTGCCCAAGACTGAGTATTGACTGGGGTTATGCCTTTCCCAGGCCATTACTGAGTCCGTACGAAGCACTTGTCACACTGGGTGTCAGAGATGCACCCTGGATGGAAGAAGACCCTGCGCAAAGGAAAATCGAAGAACGGGAAAGGAAAAACCTA
Source organism: Leptosphaerulina australis (assembly GCA_026120165.1). Classification (NCBI taxonomy): domain Eukaryota; kingdom Fungi; phylum Ascomycota; class Dothideomycetes; order Pleosporales; family Didymellaceae; genus Leptosphaerulina; species Leptosphaerulina australis. The sequence continues at coordinate 46,549 of JALRMI010000063.1, forward strand.
TATCCTATGGATTTTTATGCAAAAGAAGGTCTGGGACGAACGACAGTAGACCACATCAAGGCTGCTGAGGTGAGAATTCACGCATGAAGAGTATGGAGCTTGCATTACACAGCATCCATATACCTTGTTCAATTTCATCACAGTGTAGTCTTGAATTACAAGACGCATCCAAAACGCATCATTTTTCTCAGCAAATACCCGTAATCACATGTTGTCCAAGCGATACATGGGGACTGTATCGTTTAGTGCGATTGAGTCAATGAGTCAGACTTCCGCTGTTGATGAACCTTGTCAGATAGAACAATCATGTGGCAATACTTAGCCCTGGAGGTAAACCATCAGAGCAGATTCCAGAGGTTTCTCAATGAATCTGGTAGTGGGTGTGGCGTGGTGTCACTTCGGCCGAAGTGACTTTTGTCACTCCGACTAAGTGGCTTGCGGTCGATGTATAAACCACGATGAGCACTCAGCATTAAAACAACAACAATAAATTATTATCATATCTCTTCATTATAGACATTGTATGTGATAAACCTCTTGCCGCCTTGATGTCGTTGGGTTGAGAGGTGACTAATATAGCCTCATCCGCTTGTGCGATTGCAGCAGCAAAGGCGAAATACTCAGCAACGCTAGGAGCTGCCTCAGTTGCGTTTGCCTGACGACGTCTACTACGAGTGACGATGTTCTCATGCAAAAATCTGGGGTTCGAAATTTTGGAGCGTGATTTCGTCGGTGATTAGGGGCACATGGCTCAGGCGTATGTCTCACTTATTGGCATGATTTCTTCGTTCGGGTCTGAGTCTTCTTCAAGGTTCTCACCAACGTTCCACCCCCAAGGTGTTATTTGCGTAGAGGGCGTTGACGCAGATAACTTCTGGAAAATTTGTTGTTTAACTGGGTTGGGAGAACGAGTTTCGTGAAAATCAGAAATATCCCAAGGATCCGGTATCTCTCTTGGAGATGCTGACTGCTGGATATTCCTTGATGTATGCAGAACGGGCGTTGTTGTTTCCTATCTCTGACGGATTGGTTGAGCTACTACAATAGTCTCAACTTCGTGTTCCTCAGGAACATGGACATCCTCAATTGTGTGAAATTCTGTAAGTGGAGTAGATGGCTTGTCTTCGTAAAGCTCATCTATGAAGCGTACATCGCGTACGCGGATAACACGATCCGTGTCAGGTAACCATACTCTAAATATGTTAGAGCCGTCATAACCAACAAAAAGTCCTCAAAGGTGCGATCTTCGAGTTTGTCTTCCCTAGGCAGGTGTCTGTTAAGCACAAATCCACGACTTCCAATGACGTGGAGTCGTGATAGCTCTGGATGTACCCCAGTAACTATTTCTTGAGGTGTACGCCAACCGATAGATTCCGTAGGTCTTACATTGAGAAGACTAACTGGTGTGCTGGCACAGACCTGACTGTCCGAGGAGGTTTTTCCTTGGCTGTTGGAGGTTCCTTTGTAGTGGAAGGATCGCAGTGTCCCCACACGCTTCTCACGGTGGCAAACTGCTTCTTCGAGTACCAGAGCGATTGAAAGCTCTGTTTTCGAGAAAAATAGATGCGCGGGTGACGACCTGATCGTCAAAACATGCTGTAAGATGCCATGACTGCGAAAAAGGGCTACTTTTCTAGTCGGTAGATAAAATTTGAGGTATAACTTCAAGGAATAACTTGAAGCCGACACAATAAGCTCGCAAAAACACCAGATGATTGCAAAAATACCGCATATAACAACGTGTTCAATGGATCGAGTAGACGTCAAAAGAATAACTCTGACAGATGAGAAATAGTCTCAGAAAATAGCGTGAAGCCGAGACAATAAGCTCGCAACGACGTACAGGATGATCCCAAGAAAGCTTTATATAGCGTGTTCAATGTAGTCGAAAAGATTGAACAATCTTATTTGAGAGTCGCAGAATAATGCGGGGATACCGGGCTCATGATTGTCAGATATGAGAATGGACAGAAATGAGGGAATCTGTTGGTAGGCCTTAGCACTAGTGCCAGAAAGGTAAAACGAAATACAGGTTCTAACGATAGTTCATTGATGATTTTTCTATTCTCTATCTACCGTTGGCTCGTCGTCTCTTTATGAGAGACGACACGTGAACTCGTCTACCCCAACGTGTGTGCCACTCCTCCGTGTATGAAGGGGCATTGGGCATCATTGTACGAAGTAATACCGGACATCGGTCCGATATGCGTCTGATGTTAATTCCCTTGTCACATAGCCGACGTCTTGTATAGCCGTTGTCGATCCTCATCTTGGGTTCCAACAGAATCAGAGGTTTATCAGTATACCCTCTCGGGTCCTACTTAGACAGGTCCGGGAGGCAATGTGACCTGCACCTTTCTGGAAGGGCCTGTTGCGGATTGAGGGAAGAGTATGAGATGAAGGGATGGGCAGCGATCACGGCCACGACCGTGTATCCAAGGGGTGGTGGTGCTCTGTAACTGCTCCCACATGGTATGGGCTAGCATCAATGTCTGGCTATATCAGCTAGTATACCGGTTTAAGTCAATCAGTTCTTTAAAGTTTTCATGTTACTGTTTTGCTACTGAGATTGACCCGGTCAATATTTATGTACATGTGGAGATCACGTATGTTTGTCTCCCTTTCACTATACCGAAATACTCACAAGGTTGTTGAATTGAGTAAAAGCCAGAGATCAGATGTATATAAAGCCTGAAAGTAAACGCGTGGCTATACGTCATCTGAGACACAATTCACTGTGTACCTTGTGAATTGGGGCACAAATCTGACATAGCACTTGTGGATTTCTCCCTAGGTTTATATTTCAACAATTTGGACCGAACCTAATGTTGGATCTGGTAAAAGAAGATTATTAAGTGCTTAGAGTAAGAGTCATGATATTCGAATCAGATTCACACGGTAGGAAGCACAGACTGGTCTCACAATGTTCTGCTTCCAACCTTAGGTCAACACTTTACCTCCGTTACCGATCTATTGTATGGCCATTCCAGTAAAATGGTATGCAAATGTGGCCGCTAATCATTTTGAAATAAAGTAGAATCGTGTTTGAACTTAGTTCATACAGTATATTCGGAATGAAATAGTGATCAACTCCGTACTTGCATCCGGCAATTACGTAGTCGGCAGCTATTCCTGCAGCCCTGTACCTTTATTTTGCTTCAAAAGCGCCTCCATGCTTTCAGCTATTCGTACAAGGACTGCAGTATCATCACTAACAGTGCTGCTTCCGAATGCCATAGAGCATCAAGAGACTTACCACTCGACCGAAGCCCTCTCTGAGGTGCAGAAACATCCAGATGCAGCGACAGGGAAACACGAACCAGCAGCGATATTCAAACCCGTCCACTTCCCTTCAATTGAACCTCCTCCAAATGGCGGTTGGACAGCTTGGTCGCAAATACTCGGTGGTCACATCGTGACGTTCTTTGTCTGGGGCTATGTTGTATCCTTCGCGAAGCAATCGTAGTTCGGATGGTTGGTTTGGTTTAGGGAAGGATAGAGTGTCATGGGATTGATATTATATGAGCGTAGAACCAGATGAGACTCAACTCTCGGTCAGGTTATTGCAGAAATTCATAGCTAAACTGGCCTAAACTGAGCAAGCCAAAGACATAAAAATGAAGCCGGCGGCGGCCTATCCTCAACTCTCGCCACGATGGATCGTTTCCTACGACTCCAGGCCTCATCCGGCACCGTCGCAGGCAGAATCTTCGTCATCGCAGTCTCAGTCCCAATTCCAGTCGTCGAGTAGCATCGTTGAGCCGCTGCTGCTCAACAGGCCTGCTGAGAATAACCTGACCCCATCCCATCAATATCCTACCGACAGCATTCATGTGGTGCGCGGTGTGCCGTTTAAGGTTGATTTTCGATGCAGCATGTCCAACAGGCCGTAATACAAAACGTGCAATCACACCATACGTATCACGTGGTGCATGAGTACAGTGCAGTGAATTTAATCACAGCAACATCCATACAGTATGGCTAATTGCAATCGCTGTACTTCCGTACTCTTGTTGCAATTTCAATGATGTAGTGAAAGCGTGGGGTGACTGCTGCAAACACACATAAAATCATATTTGGAGGTACTTCATATATAATATGGATGTTGGTATCACACTATGAATTGGACTGTAATAACAATGCGGCAAGTCATTTGTGGCTAGATTGGGTATCTTGCAGATCGTTTTGTCTGTGTAAGTGTAAGCTGAGTGACAATTTACAAAAAAAAAAGCAGTACAACGAAGAAAGAGTCCATGAGCGCTATGTCGGCCTTGGAGCATCTCAGGTCGGAGCTGATCTTTAAAAAATGGGCGAAGAAAAAGTTCAAAAACATACAACAGCGGGTATTCGCTAGTGGTCACCCACCTAACTACTAATCCGCCGGTACGTTGCTTAAATAGGGCTGAGCGAACGGGAAGCCTTGTTTTCAACGTCCTATGGTCGTATGTGAAATACGAATTGCCTAGAGCCTTTATAAATAAGTAATGAAAATTATCTAAAAGCTGCCCGTTGTATGGGCTTGTCAAATCGGTTCATGGTAATCATCCCAGATCATCCCTTGTATTTCCATAGACCAGCACACTTGAAACCACCTACACCTTACCAAATAAGTTACTCATTTCGTGTTATATAGTCATAGACTTCCATAGACGTTAAATCAAAATCAAATCCAACCCTATGGGCTTGTCAAGCTTACAGTACTCCATTCTATCTCCACAATACCGTATTACGGCTTGTTGAATGCACTGTTTTGACGTGTGCAGTGGTAGTCTGCTTGAAAACTTCCGGCTTAGATATGCAGTTCGACACAGGAGCCAGCTGGAGGGAGGTTGTGAGGCTGTCCTTATCTGGAAGTATGGTGTTGAGCTGACGTATGTCGACCACAACGGCTCGTCTCTGAGGCTGTAACTTTGCCAGCCCTGTCATGCAAATCGAAGCAAGAATGACGTGAAGAAGGTGAACAGCTTTCACCATATCGACTAACATATGCTCAAGATGCTCAAGATTGGCCCTACCACATGTGAGCAGATCAAATCGACGGTGACCTACCGGTCACCATTCGAAGCAGCCGCTCGAGTCCCAGGCAGAGCTCCCAACCACCTCATACGCCGTAGCATGAGGGGGTTTTCCTGAACGCTTTCATCGACCTGGTCATACAAAATGATGTCAGCTTTCTTCAGGTGGTGTCATTAAAACCCCGAGACCTACTTATCTGAAACTGAATCGGCGTGATGCGCGCTCTGCCGAGCTCAACAATGACTGTCTCGCGATATATACTGTTACAGCTGGGGCCCGTAAAGAGGTGGTGGTGGTGGAGATGGTGAGTGGGTTGGCCAGCAAGGTGGCAGTAAGTGTTGATTTTTGGACGTCGAGCAATGATTCCATGAGCTTCCTCAGGTCTCCCGGCTTGACGAGTACTTTAGCGACCTACGAGAGTATCTTACGAACCTAAATGCCGCTCACCAGGATTTACTCGCAGACCCTTGGCTCTGGAGGCTTCAGATTTGCCGTACTCGTTATTCTGTTGTATTCAAGATGGCGCGAGATCACCTCACCATACCGTCCATCTGCTGCGACTAAAAGCGCGCGTTCAGCAAGGCGCGCAGGATAATCACCGAGTGAGCTGGCGGATGTACAGGCGTTCCTATTAACCTCAGAGGATGAGATGGTTGATCGAAGCCCATCAACCGAGTCACAGGCATCCACTGCTACTGAAGGTTGAAATACCTCACCACCAAGATGTAACTATATTTAGGTACTTTCAATCGAACTCCGACCGCACTATGCTCCGCACTACGTTTCGATTCGAACAGTGAGGCTCATGGTGATCGAATGAAACAAAGAATTACCAAAGACCGATCGAACGCAGTGAGGTAGGGCTCAGTCGAATCGAACTACGTTACGTTGGGAGCGCTGGTCGAAGGAGCCTGGCTATTGGGCTTATTCAGTGCGGTTCTGGGACAGGCGGGGTTGTATTTCCCATCATGCTAAATCGACTCTTTGACATAATTGGGTTCGGTCGGGCAGTCAGGACTTTTGGCTTCATGGCTCTTGCATTCCTTGTCCTAGCAGAGCGTTTATTAAAAACCAGGCTGTCACCAAAGGACTCGACGAATTTCTTCGAACCGGGTGAGCTGAAAGATATTGTTTTCGTACTCTTTGTAAGCATTCCGTTGTGTCGAGGTTACTTTTTGCTAACTTCTAGAGATCGTTGGTTCTTTCCTTAATTTTAGCGGGCTTTACTTCGCTTTCTTTTACATCAATGCGTACGCACGGATTAAAATCGGAATGAATTTAGAGGAATCTATACCTACCTTGATGGTCCTCAATGGTATTGGCATACCTGGGCGACTCATTCTTATGTATTTGACCGACCGCTTCTTTCGTCCTATACATGTTGGCCTCCCAATCAACCTCTTTACGGCGTTGCTTCTTTTCATTTGGATTTCGATCAGGCCTATGAGTTCAATGTACGTTTTTGCAGTCATGTACGGTCTCTTTGAATCTGCTCTCCAGGGGCTCTTCCCAGCGACCATGGCGGATCTGACAATCGATCCAAAGAGGACGGGCACACGGTTTGGTATGGGTTTCGCTATCTCGAGCTTTGGTGCCCTGATTGGGAGTCCAATAGGAAGGGCATTAATCGGACATAGGAATGGTGATTACTTATACGCGCAGGTATTCGGGGGTTCATGAGGTATACTGGGCTTCCTTTGTGTGGGTCTGGCAATATTCATAATGGAAAGAGGACAAAATAACGCAGAGATGTCAAAAATTGAAAACAAGAATTTTTTAAAAGAAAAATAAAACTCATTTGTGAGATGGAGAACATGATTGACATGCAAGCAGCCCAGAAAGGTTAATGCAGATGACGATGGGAGAAGGAGCTGTTGCGTGACCACCCTCGTCACGACTACCCCTAGTGTGGCGAGAAAAGGTAGGTAAATTGATCCAAACACTCAGACAAGATGAGTCTAACTTCTATTTGTAATCGAGTTCTCTCATCCTCTCGCATCTACTGGCCTTGTCGAGTATCGTTGACATGGGGGATCTGGCCCATCAAACGAGCAATCGTGACAGCTTCCCTCAATGATTTACCAAGATGTCCTCGTACACCAGCTTCCTCCATCACCATCAAACCACCAATCGTGCATCCTTCTGGCGATGTGCCTTGGTCTTTCAGGACACCAGGGTGTATTCCGCTTTGCAACATCGCCGCAGTACCCTTCATGCTCTGGTAGATCATAGTCTGTGCAGTCCCTCTGGGCATACCAATAGCAACTGATGCATCGATCAGAGCATCACAAATGACAGCAAACATGGCTGGTGTCGAACCTCCTACTGCTGTTGAAGCATTCATCAACTTTGGGTCAATGTGTACAATCTTTCCAACTTGGTTGAAAATCGCATCGGTAACCTCTACAAAATTTCTGGGTATCTCCTTTTCTGGGTCTTCAATAGCTGTAATTGACTCAGAGACTTGTGCGGCGATGTTTGGAAGAGTGCGAATGACCCAGACTTTTTCTGGACTCGATGAAACCAGTCTCTCAATGTCCGCTCTTGTCCATCCAGCAACAAGACTGATGAGCAGCTTTCCACTCAATGCAGCAGTTAGCCCTTCTTGTTTTAACGTTCTCTCAACGTCTGATGGATCCACACCAAGAAGTATAACATCTGAATCTTTCGCTGCGTTGACATTGTCGCCTCTCGAGATAGACAACTTGTTTGATTCAATAGCTTCCAGATATTTTTCCGACAGCTTCTTTTCAGAAACCTCGCTCCTCACGCAAGCAATGTATTTCTCAAATTTTGCATTGCCGCCCCCTGACTCCCTAAGCAGACTGCCCAAGATTGGCTGCCCAAGGTTGCCTACCTCCAAATTCAGATAAGGATGTAGTTGGAAAGGATCTCATAGACTTACCACAACCCAAGATGCACAGAGTTTTGCCGGACATGGTTTCTGGGGACACCTTCGCTTCCACTGCTTCAATTGAAAACGGGAAGAGAGTTGTGATTGTGGGCTTGAAGGAGAAATTCGTGCTCGTTGCGTCTTGTAATCCACCAACAACTTACTAGAGGGTGCCCCGCTTCGGGTTGCCTCCCGAGAACAGACTATGTCATCAAACAAATCTATGAGACGATGCCGCATAGACAAGATTAGTCTCACACATATAGGACCTGTCTGCGAGTAGCGTGAGACCGATGTTAACCGCCTGCTCCACATGGACCCCACAATGCATCTGGACAGCTCTACCATGACCGTTGTCGGAGGTCGAGTTCCGGTCTACGATAAGCAAGCATCACACACTGAAAAATGTCACAAGAATGAGACTCGGAGAACGTTGAGTGGGTTTCAAAATGGATTTTTCCCTTATTCATTTCATGCAAATGTACCGTCGTGAGATTCGTATTCATTGCGCGTAATTTTACGCCGCGCCAACCATGGATCGTATTCTTCTCCCCGCCTCCTTCTTGAGCGCAACGTATTCATCGTTTGTCCTCATAACAGCATCTCTATTCTCAACTGCTCTCCTTAGCAAGTAACCAACACACTCGCCCATGCTTCCCCATGTAGTGCACTTGAAAACATCAGGAGGTTGACCATCGCTGCCTTTCTCGGCTAGGAGTGAGAAGCTGACCTCGTCCGACATGCCGTGAAGCTGACCGAAGCCAACCGGAACGGTAGGAAAGCCGGCAACAGTCCTTTGTGTATGCAATCTTTGCGCAGATATGACAGACTCGCGGTTGTGGGATGCCAGGAAAAGCTTGACCGAAGGGAAGGGGCGAGAGACACCATATTCACCGAGCTGTTGGCGAAGGACACCCTGGGCGATACCATTGTAGTTATCATCTGTATCTTGCTTTGTATCGTGAATCAAGGAGCGGTCGTCTGAAGCCATGTAAGCGCCGCGAACGAGCTTCAATCCTAGTGTAAAGCCGTCTTTCTCAGCTTCAGCAAGGTGGGTTGCGATCAGTGCTTGGGTATCCTTCAGGTATGCCTGATATGTGTTGTAGACAACGACACGGCCATGGGTATTGAACTTTCGCATCAACTCGAGACTGGTGCGAGCGATGCCCTTCTGGTAGTGTTGAGACTCGGCGTCGACAATGATCTGGATATTGCGCTCTTTGCATTTGGTACCGATCTCGTCCAGTGCATCGAGCATCTGCTGCGGCGGCAAGTCTCCTTTGTGGAAAGCATTGACAACCGCAGGACCGGCTCCAGATGTTCTGTAGCGATATCAGAGCTGCCGAATCATAACATTGTGGTTCAAACTTACTTGATAGCTAAGATGTCTCCTTCTTCGATTAAGTCAATGGTTCCAACAGTGCCCGCTCTCCAGGACTCAATAACGCTATCAATCTTGATGCCAGCTCCCTCTTTCTTGGATTCCTCTGCCGCAGTTCCTGGGCTGTGCCCCTTGCCATTCTTGGAATCAAAAACCATTTCTTGAGCGTATGTCAGAATTACACCGCGGAATCCCATACTCTTGAGCGCTCTCACGCACGCTTTTGTTTCTGTTGGTGTGGTGCCAGCACAAAACTGGTTGTAAAAAGACTTTTTGATAATTGCCTTGAGGACTGGGTTCTTCTCGAGGTTGAAAACCCATGTCCTGTTTGGCTTTGCAAAGAAGTCAAGAAGATGAAGAGACGGTATGAGTAGCCACTTCTTAGAAGAAATTGTGGCAACCAGGAGTGATCTCAAGAACATAGGCAGAGGCATAACTGATAATGGTGAAGCTCTTGCCAATGATTCTATATCCTGTGTCGGCATGTTGATCGCCCCTCTTGTCTTTGCTGCGTAAGCTGAGGACATCCTGATGGCTGTGAATGTGATCACATCTTTTTTGCCAACGCCCCTCAGCACCGTAGAGGCGCTGTATCTGGTATGAAGCATGTTGTTCTTGCCCAGTAGTATGAGTTTAAGTGATGGGTAACAAGTGTTGAAGGATGAGGCCCTGAAAACGAAGGGATATAATGCAATTGTAGATGATGAGGCCTTTTGGTGTTACACTGGACAATAGTTATGTCTGCTTATCGCCCACGCCCATCCACTATCATGTCATGTTTATTCCGTGACCCCGCTTCACACTACGTGCTTCGAGAACGTGGGACTTACATGCCCTCGTGACTTTCGCGTCAAAGTACTGCAGGTCGGACGCATTGCCGATTCGCACCCACTGCCCATATCCGGTACTGAGCATTGAGTAGCTTCAATGCTGCACTGATCTCACAACCCTACATGATACGACATGCACTATTTCGGTCGGTATGAAAACCGAGATGTTGACCAGCTCACCTCTTCTGTCGGAGAGCGTGGCGTGCGGGGTGAGACGCATCAAATCGGGTTAAGATCTCGGTCTAACAGTGCAGGAGCTGATACGCTAAGCCACGTAATTGGACCAAACAATATGTTGGATACGATCTGTTATCATCTTTGGTAAATTGTCAAAAAGTGGTCAAAGTTGAAGATGGATGGAAGATGGATAGATGTCCTCAACTAAGGTAGAATGCAGGCATTGCAATACGCCGTCGAATGCCAAACAGTGAATTTGCATTTACGCCTGCCCGAACTACCACACTTCTGAATTCCGTAAAGTTCCAAACTTTTTCCTGTTGCTGTTTCATAAAGCTCCCTTGGCGTGTCCGGCCTTCCCGTGGAAATATTCCCTCAGTCCAGTGTTTGCGATGAGTCCGATACCAAATGCTGGAATGATCCTGGCGCATCTCACCAGTGTCGTTGATCCGAAGTTCTGTCTGATTCTTGAAATTCGGTTCTCACTGTTTGTGTGACTGTACATATCCAAACCTAGAAGGTGAATCGGCGTTGCAAAGACCTGCGAGAAAACCGGGACCAGAAGTTGCATTGTCGCCATCTTGAGCATGGGATTGGTGAAGCTTTCCTCTGGCAGCGACGAAGCAATCAATGGAGGCAGGTTGACAGCCCCAAAGATAGTGACTGCGTCACGAATTAGGAAGGTAGCCGCCACCATTCTGGGAAACTTTGGTCGTTGGGCTGAAGGTGACTTCACTGTTACAGCTTCGCTCTGTGCAACGGCCGGTCTGCCGAACATCTGGACGAAACGTACATCCTTGAATACTCCCAGCGGTACGTTTACTGTGATTGTTGATAGAAAAGTTACAGATTGGACCAGAAGTTCGTCAGCTTTCGAGATCAAGTGCCTTGCTGCGGTCTCGACTGTGTTTGCAGCTGTATAGGTTGCTGAATATAGTATCCAGATGATTAAGAACGGTTTTGTGCCAAAGAAACGTCCTGGATGCCGGAATGAGCACATGATATTGGTCTTCAAGACCTGAGCGAGAGGATTCTGGCTTGGTCGAGCTGCGTTTTCGACAACTGCACTATGTTTCATTAACAAATACCTTGGAAAGATCTCACTCAATCTCAGGGATATTACCTACCGATCAATCGCTGTAAGGATGGGTGAAATCAACGTTGCCGACACAGCAGCAGCGCTCACGTCTCCTGCAAGCTGCAATGGCAGCGTACTCTTTTTCCGACTTCCCCATTCAAGCTGTGGGTGATCAAAAGTAAATTGTTCAGTCGCCGAAGTCATAGAGCTGTAATTGAGGATATCGAGATGGCTGTTGATTCAGTTTTTGCGAAACTTGTAATGTTTAGATTGAATGCCAACACAAGCACACAAGTTTTGCTAGCTCTTCAGACCAACTCCGTCACATCAACAACATCGAATGCACACCCCAGCTCCGCTCTGTATCGCATAAACATTCCTTGGTAGGTCCCATAATCGCGCCGTCTGGTCATCGGGGTCCACGCCTTGGTCATGAATGGCCGGATGCTGGGGGGGGGGGAGTGTCGGTTTCATGCCCGTGGCGTGTACGGTAGGCTTGCCGTTGATGCACTACGTAGTGGCTGCGGGGCAATGAACGTATGCAAAGCTTATCGATAAGAATACTATTCCGATAGACTTGAGCGGCTCCATACGAGCGGATGAAAGGCGTTGTAGGGCTCGGAATCAACTACCGTTGATGGCGGGGCGTGTTATAATGTGAGATTCCCTCCAGTGCAGGATAATCAAGTATTGCCTTGTCCACGATTTACTGTCAGAGTATTTGACTTTTATCCCCACAATTTCTCGTTATGGGCATTTCAAAGAACGACCACATTGCTATCATCGGTGGTGGAGCGTTTGGGTTGTCAACCGCCTTTGAGCTGTCACAGCAGGGCTACACAGATATCACTGTATTCGAAAAGGATTCTGATATACCCTCAAAATGGTCGGCCGCAAACGATCTGAACAAAATAATGCGTGCTGAGTATGAAGATCCATGGTACACAGAACTCGGTGTTGTAAGACAATCGCTCTTTGGGTCATTGCAGACAGCAATACTAACATGTTTTCTAGAAAGCCGCAAAAAAATGGCAAACTCCCCTCTATGCACCCTATTTCCACCGAGTCGGGTATCTGAACTGCGTTTCTGGCGCAGGTACACAAAAGGCCATCAACTCAATGAACTCCTTCAAGGCCGCTGGCGAGGCCCATCCTGAAATCAAGTCATGGATTTCCACAGTGGAAACCCGTCAACAACTGCATGACATCTGCTGGCAGTTTAGCCAGGGCGAGATGCCTGGGTGGAAGGGTTACTTCAATCGTTACGATGGCTATGTTCACTCTGCGAATGCTCTCCGTGGTATCTATCGTGCTGCCAAATCAAATGGTGTCAGGTTCTTCCTTGGCGAGAGGAGGGGTGCTATCCAAGAGATCGTGTACAAGGGTACTGGTTCTGCCAGGAAGAGTGTTGGTGTCAACACGAAAGACGGACAGTTCCACTCCGCTTCACTAGTCATCGTCGCTACCGGTGCTGCTGCGTCAAAGATCGTTCCCGAAATTGGTGCCCGCGTCTCTGCAAAGTCATGGTCCGTTGCACACATTCATCTCACCGACGAGGAAACTGCGGCGCTTCGCGGCATCCCTGTCACATATGCCCGTGACCTTGGCTTCTTCTTCGAACCTGACCCAAAGACTAATCTTCTGAAGCTCTGCCCTATGGGTGGTGGCTTCATCAACACCGACCCTGCGACTGGAGTTTCGGAGGCACCCGATGGTGTTCAGCGCTTCGTGCCTCCTCAAGATGAACGCAAGATGCGCGAACTGCTCCATCAGACCTTGCCCTATCTTGCAGATCGACCGCTCGTCGAGAAGACGTTATGTTGGTTTGCTGACACTAGCGACTCTGATTTCATCATCGACTACCTGCCCGAGACGGGAGGGACAGTCATGATTTTATCTGGTGACTCTGGCCACGGCTTCAAGATGTTCCCTATCGTTGGTTCATGGGTGAACAACCTTCTCAACGCCACCGAGGGTAAACAGACAGAAAAAAGATGGCAGTGGAGGAAGAATGGGCCTAAAGATGGCGCCGCAGACCAAGATGATGTCAGTTGGCGCGTCGGTGATGTCCAAGAACTAAGGGATATCATACCGACGATTGCAAAGCTGTAATTTATTTAGCACACAAAGCTTGTAGACCTATGTATTGCGTCTCCCACTCGTCGGAGCTTGAGCCACATGCCCTAAATATACTGATTGGTGCATTCCTCTCGAGATATGAGTACTTCGAAGGTCTCGCGATAATGATCAAGCATTCGCTGGTCCCGTATGCCGACCACAATATATAGATATTTTCAAGCTGTGAAAAAGTCACGACATGCCCTTATGCACACTTCATTATCTGCCAACTCTTAGTGCAAGTGTGGGTCCACCATGTCTAGAGGTTGATAGTTGTCGAAAAGATTGGAGCAAAGCCAATCCGTCCCCTCAATATCCATAGACTCAGCGACTGCAAGTATCTGTTCGGCCGTAAGATCATCTCCGAATCCACTGCCTTCGTCACTGAACCCTGAGTAAAGTGGGCCACCCTCAGGTGAGGCGAATATTGACTTTGTGCTTGTACGATCTTCTGATATATGTGCAATTGTAGGTTGCGTGTTCGTGCTGATTTGGCTTGGCTGCTGAATGAGGGGATCGATCGACATGTGCCGCTCCTGCACAGTAGCATATTCTGTTAGCATCTCATCTAGCCTGCGCAGCTCGCGCATGCGGTAATCTGCAATGCGGTTACCACTAGAAATCATGATTTCCATCAACACGAACGCCTTTTCTAGCCATGGTGTTCGATCATCTAACAGACTCTGGTCGACGAAGCGGGTAATAATCAAAACCATTGTGGATACGAACAGTGCATCGAGATCCCATGGAAGGAAAGTTTCTAAGTCTTTTGTAAGAGCTGTTTGTACATAAAAGCAATATAGCTTACCAAGGAGGCCCTGATCTTGTAGGCTTTCGAGGATTGCCAGGACCTTCTGAGATGACTCTAGAGACATGTGCAACACCTTTCGAATCTTAGGTGAGGATATGAGAGGAACTACCTGCTGTGGCGATTCAAATATCTTCTTCATACAGCAAAACAGTAACGGCCTGGTAACAATAACGATAGTCTGGGGCAATCAGTGATCATACAATAAAGAAGAAACTGTAATGCTCACCTGGTAGTAGTACAAGTGAGAATGCGCTGGTAGTCTAGAAATGCCCCCAAAACGTTCATCAGCGTGTAGAGGAAACGAGGTACGAAGCTCTTCAGCTAGTACAGCTAGTTTATCGAGCACTGTTTTAATGCTGAGGACAAACTTCTTGCGAAGTCTTCCCTTCGAACCATACACCGTGCTGGCAATGTCGGTGTGTACCTTCGCGAGCTTAATCTGCATATTCAATGCAGCCGCTCGTTGTGGCGAGTTCTGGTAGTTGGGTAGCTGGCAGGATATATCTTCAACTCGTATCGATTGTGGCAGACCCATCAGAGAAGTCATATGGCGGTCGAGGATAAAGATGGTCCACCAAATCTTGCGGCATCGCTGAACGACCGCATCTCCCAAGTTCATCACCGGCATATCGGTGTGCATGCCTTGTATGAGAGCTATCCGCATAGCTTGACCAATTGTCACATGTGCAGCATTGCGAGAGTCCAACGCTTGAAGGTATAATGCAATACAACACAAAACCTCGGTTGCTACGATAGGATCACGGCAAAGCTTGTTGGTATCGGGAAGCAACTGAAGGGCATGAATAAAGAATTCTGAACCAGGCGGCCTTGGTAGGTGGTTCTTCTGTTGAACAAAAGTCTTTCCGAACGCAATGATCATCAGGAAGTGGATGTACCACAGGCTCTCCTTCCAGGCAGCTTTGTCGCCAGTGCTGGTATAAAAAGTGTGCAAGTTAAACATGAATTCTTCTTCCTCGAAGAGGTGCATCATCTGTGCACAGTGAAATTTGACTGCATTGATTAAGAAGATGGCATAATCGATGCTTGGGATGACCGGAGAGGCGGATTCCGGCACACTGCGGGTACCATCCCAGGGCAGATCGTACGCAGAACCATCGAACAAAAGCTCTGCAGCTGGAAGTGGTGACTTGTGCATGTGTTCATGCACCAAGTTTAGGACTTGTCCGTGGAATGACCAATTAGACGATGTTCCCAGGTAGACTGTGTTGTGTCAGCACTGACAAGTATATGGAGTTCATGAAGGCAACGCACAAGTCTGTCCATTTGAAGCTGCCATAAATCTAGAAGGGGTCTCAATAAGGGGGTTGGTCAAATTTGCTGTTTCCCGAGGGCCATCTGTTCCTGGAGTACTCTCGCGAGTGCCACCACCGCTCGACTGAGCTGTCCGTCTAGATGGCTCCTGTGAGCCATTCCTTTCTGACTTTTCACTAGTCTCCTCGTCAAGAAGAGGGTTAGCAACAGTAGACGCATTATTTGCGTTCTGAAGCTGTGTGATCTTGGCCTGGAGGTCAGAGAGGTAGCTAGAGGGCCAGTCAAAATATTAACTCAGTGTCGGGCCGAAGTAGCGTACCCTTGGGTTACCAATATCTTATTATCACGATCGTCAAAGATACAGTTCAAATTCCGCTTGCCGCAGTTTACACAAGGTTGCTGGCCGGAGCATTTAATTTTCTGTCTTCGGCACCTAGAGCAGCTGTACCAACGTTAGCGAGAAGTCAAACTCGATTTAGATATGCAGCGTACGCATTCGAGGATCTCTTATTTACCCGCCTGTGTTCATTCGAGGTAGCCATTACTGCTAATTTTTGACATTCTGCAGCATTCCTCTGAGGAAGAAAAAGTTCAATATGCAGGCGGGACGCCAACGCCAATAAGGCTCTGTTTAACAGATTCGGTATCAAAAAGGCGTTGAGCCTCGAATGTATATCAATTTTGGGTCACATTGCCCCATCAGGCCCACATGATTGCAGTTTGTGAGAGCATTGCTGTGCAGATATAAATGTGCGGGGAATCGTATGGGACTAGATCTTAGGTAATGAAGACTTGGCAGACTTTGATTTCTCTGCGCACATCACAAAGCGTCAATGCTCAATTGAGAATGAAAGACCTCTGGATCAGCAACATGATATTAGATTCACAACCTTCCAGAAGACTTGATGGAAAATTTCGTCGCATCGCTATCTCTCTTGACTGAAATTCGGTGCTGCGCCGTTCCCAAAATAGGCGATTCCGCATCAGCGACTTCGCCGCTACCGGACATCACGCTTGTCACTATGATACCACACATGCATTCTAACTTAATCAGGAATATTGGTGATATGGCTAGAGCACTGGATCTTATTTCCTATTCGAACAATGTGGGATATGCACGATGATATGCGGCACATAAATTCGGGATCTGGCCCGAGATTAACGGCTTCCCTCCCGACACAGCTCCGCTCAGCCTGCACAATGGCATCACACAAACACTGATACGGTACTTTACTATCGACTCGGCCCTTCTCCGGCCCATATTCGCAATGGAGGCGTGCTTTGGACCACCTCATCGATGGCCCGTGCTATCCTCTCAATGTTCGACTTGTTCATGCCCGAAACGTTGATGCGTCCACTCGAAAGCATGTAGATGTGATGCTTGTTCCCAAGCGTTTCACATTGTCGTGCATTTAAAGGAAGGAAGCAGAATAGACCAGTCGACGTAAGAATTGAAGTCCAGTTGCCTGGTGTCTGTGTATTGTCAGCAGTGCATGCAAGAAAGGGGTGCGACGAGTAGGGAAACAATCTGACCTTCTGTTTTTTCAACAAGTCGTGTAGTGTTTTCCGGAGACGCAACAGTCGCTCCCGCATTACTGCTAACTCATCTTTCCATTGAGAGGTGAGAAAGCTATCCTTGAGTATGATGTTCACCAGTCTAGACCCGTACGCTGGGCTCGACGAGAACTCCCATCTGATCAAGCATCTCAGCTGATCGTACACATTGGCTGCGACGGTCGCCTTCTCTGTCAGTACGTGTAGGACACCACATCTCTCGCTATACAGACCGAAGTTCTTCGAGAATGACTGGCAAGCCAGCAGCTCAAACCCCTGCTCTGTGAAGTAATTCAGACCGAAAGCATCCTCCGCCAGCGACACGCCGAGTCCTTGGTATGCCATATCGAAGAATGGGAAGTGGGCCTTCGGTTTCATGGCCTGTGCTAGTACCCGCCACTGCTCCTTGCTCAAATCTGCACCCGAAGGGTTGTGACAGCATCCTTGAAAGATGAATATGCTACCATTGGGGGCGTTTTCGACAGCGCTGAGGAGGTCGCAGAATGCGACGGTTCTGCTCTCTTCATCGTAGTGACGGTATTTGACGACCTCAAAACCGACGAGATTGAACAGAGGCTCATAATTGCCCCAGGCCGGTGTTCCCACATAGACCTTCTTTCCTTTAAACTTTTCAGCGCGACTCAGAAATAAAGCAGCAAGATGAATGCTCCCTGTTCCCGATATAGCTTGGGCGGATGCAATCCTTCCTGTATTGACTGATTCGGATTCGGGACCAAAGAGCACACTGCACGCATTCTTGACGAACTCAGCATCTCCAGTTGTGACTTCATAGTCGTGGCCAAGCTCTGCCTTAGTGAGAATCTCCTTCGCCTTCTTCAAAACGCCAAGCTCATTGTATGTACCCTGTTCATTTCTGTACACACCCACGCCGAGATCGATCTTCAAGGGTGATCGGTCTGCCTTCACTTTGGAGCTAAGGATAAATACGGGGTCAGTTGGACCTTTGGGGATGGAGCGGAACATAGCTGTTTGATATGTAAGATGGAGTATAAGGTTGTTGGAGACAGATACTTCATTTTATCTTTGCGTGGTAATTCTATGGCCTATATTGTTACGCTTGCCACCTCCGATCGTCGGATTCGTTGCAAGACTGTGTTGCAAAGCACATTCGCGTGATCGGTACCGCTCCCGAGAGTTCGTTACAGTGGAGATCGTACTGGGCTACATCCAACGCGTTTTCCGTGTATCCCGGTGGATCTTTGGGTTGTATTTACCATAAAGTAATGGATATAAGGACAGAGAGGTTCTTTTGAGGGAGTGCGTGCAGGAACAATGAACATTTAGACAGTGGAACACAGCTTGTATTGGAAAACACTCTCATTTCTAGTAAGAGGCTGCTGCAGAATATTCTAAGTAGAGTTTGGGTGTTCAGAACGCCTTCCACTATTGGCGCGATCTAGCTCCCTCTATGTCTTCCATCCCACGTTGCGGAATGGCTTTCAGACATTGCATGCTTCACCTATGCATATTCACTGCTCTTCCCGCGACCCTTCATTCCACACATGAATATCTCGAGAATCTCTTGCCAGAAGCCCTTGGTCTCTTCGGCAAACGAAGCCTCATATGCATCGATGTACGCCTTCTCCCATATCAAGTCGGCCTCATGAGCATTTATCATCTTTGTGCGCTTGAGTAGTTTCCATCCAAAGAAGAAAACAGGGGCGAGAAACACCATCATATAGTATGTGAAGAGGCCATCAACAGTGAAGTTACCGGGAAGAAAGGTACCATACCCGTAGCAGCCCAGAACCAGTATCAAGAAGATCATGCTAATCCATGTGCCGTATGGCTGAAACCATCCATAATAGGGCATTCTCTTGCGATCAACACCCTGGGCTTTGACGGCACGATAAAAGAACAGGTATGTGATGCATATAACGATGTAGTTGATGATTTGAGCACCGGTAATGATGTTTACGAACCAGGTTAGCACCTTGGCGGATCCAGCGTTAACGTTTAGAAAGCCCAGGAAAGGGAAGCAAATAGTGACAAGAAGACAATAGAATGGCACGCCCTTCTTAGTGCACTTCTTCAGGAATTTGGGTGCCTGGCCTTCGAGAGCAAGACCGTACAGCGAACGGGTTCCGTAGTAAGTGTAGGCGTTTCCGGCAGAGAAGATGGAAGTACAGAGAAGAGCGTTGGTCAGATGAGGAAGTCCACTAACACGCAGGTTCCTTCGCAAAGTAAGTAGCGTTCCAAGAGCAGCTTGGGGTAAGCGACATACCTCATTGCAATAACATAAGGAGAGGCCGCGGCAGTACCAGCACCATCGGCTGCACCGGACAGGATCTCCAGAAGAGTCTTCTCGTTGTAAGGAATTACAATACCGACGCACAGCGCACTCCCAATGAAGAAGAACGCAAAACGAGCATAGGTGACTTTAAAAGCGTTCTTGAGGTAAGTTCTGGGAAGTTTGACCTCACCGGAGAGCATGGACAAATACTCAGGACCGACTACAGTGAAGGCAGCGCTCCACAAGCAGCCAAGGAAACCCTCAAATCTACCGAGATCACCAGTGGTGTTGTATTCAGCGAAAGCGCCTGGATTGTTCCAATACCGGAAACCGTAAGCGTCCTTAATCGGGTTACCACCAACCATTGTTATAAAAGTGAACGAGAAGACGATCAAAATAAGAAAAACCTTTCCCAAGGCAAGCCAGAATTCAGTCTCTCCGTACGCCTTTACAACAAAGGCGTTGATTGCGAAATACAGGACGATACAGACGGCGACGACTGCGGCGACAGGAATGTCATCGCTCCAGAACTTGAGCACGAGGTTCAGTGCCGAGATTTCGAAGGGAATCAGAAACGCCTCGTAAAGGAAGAAGTTCCAGCCAGCCCAAAAGCCCCTGCAATAAACGTCGGTAAAACCACTCTAGAGGATGTCAAGGGACCGAACTTACATCGCAGGGTCTACCCAATGTCCAGCCATACGGATGAAGCCACCAGTAACGGGCATGAATGAAGCCATCTCTGCCATGGAATTGTTGACAAGACCAAGCATACACGAGTATATAGTGTAGGCCAGGAGCAGGCTTCCTGGGCCGCCCTTGACAAGACCGTTGGCAATCGACACAAAGGTGGCAGTACCGATTGATCCACCGATGGCGATCAATTGGACCTGACGGTTACCGAGGTGCCTCTGCAGGTGGTCTACATTATCGACATGGCCATGGATGATACTGTGTTCGGTTTGTACGTGGTAGATTCCGCCATCCTTACTATCTGTTTCTGATGAGGCGGCGGCGGACTTTTCATTGACATCGTAGGTTTTGCTGTCAGACATATCCACAAACGACTACTCTGTCAAGGTATGATGAAGGGATAGAGAGAAGAAGAGATGGAGATGATGGATCCAAGCCGGTAAGTTGTGAGCAGATGTGTCTTTCTATTAAGAGGCCAAAGTGAAGGTCAAGATCCTGGTATCATGTAATCCTGCTTCAATTAGTTAGCATTGATATAGCTAGCACGAGGAATGAAGGCTATCAAGGTCACGAATCAAGACCCCTGCGGATCATGTTTGCTAACCATTCCGGGTTAGCTATTTTCGGGTATGTATCACAGCTAGTAATCTTTTAGTGTAGTCGACCCGGTAAAGCGGGCTAAACACAAGGATCCCTCTGGGGTAATCGCTTGATTCGCTTCCCCGCATGCAGTGACCTCAAACAGACTAATCGTGGGCCCAACCGTACGTCAGTCATGAATGAGCCGCACGCTACGGTAACCCTTCCGTCGTTGCCATGCATTTTCGGACCTCGCACCGCATCATATCTGAGTCTAGCCTCGTGATTGTAGATAAGCCGCCATATCTTAATTGCCTCCAGGCCTGAGGCTGAATTGTGATCGCTTATATTTCCGGAGAAAGGCAAGGGAATACTACATAGAGTTGTCAAGATGAGTTTGAAGATAGGGGAATGCAATTGTTGAATCCACGATAATCTACGAACCCACAACAACATCCACAACATTGTGTCATCATATCTTCGAGGAGATAGGCTTGTTGATAAGAGGCAAGCTCTGTTCTATCTTGCCAACTTCTGCCGTTCTAGTCTTGACCATTTCTTGGATAGCTGCGGCCGGCGCGACGTAAGGTCTGCGTGGTGTCATCTTGACAGTTGCGTTCTGAATACCAGCATATGTAGCACTGTGAATTGCGGCAGCATACTTTGTAGGCGCAATACCGCCCTTGATGGCTTGCTCAGCAAGTGCCGTCCTTTGATGTAAAGCAAGTGCCTCTGTATTCTTGCCCTGGTGGTAGAGCTCGTTGATACGGACAATGCATCGAGGAGCAACGTTAGCAAAAGCAGCGATGCATCCAGATGAGCCTGAGCTCAAACCACCAATGATGAAATCGGCCTGGCCACCAAAGACAGCGAACTTTTCTTTAGGCAGTGCGGCTGCGAGACGCGTGATTTTGGCCACGGAGCCGCACGTTAGCTTGACGCCCACAATGTTGCTGTGGCGCTTTGCCATGGCTTCGATGAAGTCTGAAGAAAGATCGACGCCATTGCATACTCCAGGAAAGTTATACATGACGATAGGCAAGTTGCTGTGAGCCGCAACCTCATCGTAGAAGTTCTCAAGAACTTGTGTCGTGGTGGCACTACCTTTACAAACGAATCAGTAGTGTCTTTTAGAGTGAATTACAACTGGTTACCACATACCAAAATATGCATTTGGTAAAACGAGTACCGAGTTTGCTCCAGCCGTAGCGGCGTCGGATATGTACTCGAGCGTCTGTGCTGTGCTGTGCGCACCTACCCCTGCCATGATGGGGAACGAAGGCCCTACGGCTCGGCGAGCGGTCGCGATTAACGCCTTACGCTCCTCTCGTGTAAGCAACATAGTCTCCGCATTGGTACCCAGAACCACAAGGCCCGCAAGGCCTGTGATAGAGAGATAATGGAAGTAGCGTGCTTGGTTCTCAAGATCAACCTTGTCGGTCTCTGGATTGAAGAGAGTCACTGCTGGGCACCAAACACCGGCAGGAGGGACTTGAGAAGACATTTGACCAAAGAACCGATGAAAAAAATGAGCAAAAAGAAGTACAGAGATTCTTTTCTGCTGTCAAGTCAAGTCAAGTCTCATGATATTTATTATACTCCAGATGCTTCACGCATGGCCGGCAGTCAATGTTTCGTCTTGAACTCCAGTATACTCGGGCAGGTGCCCGAATTCTACCTTTGGCGATGTCGGTAACTAAGATACTGAATCTAACAGATGTAACCTATGGTTATCAAACGGTAAGTGACGGCTAAGCCAGAGTTCGTTGACGGAATACATGCCGGTCGCGTATGAAGCTTCTCCACAAGACCCCTCATTGTGCATACTCAAAAGGCAGAAGCTCAGCATTGAGAAATCCAGCAGCCTTAACTCTTCAAATCCTCCATCTCATTTAAATTCCAAATATGTCGAGTATTCGCACTATCACATGTCTTCGTGCCACACGGCGGCCGTTGATCAAAGTGCCTCGCCTCGCTCGTCTTCCATCTCGCACCAACGTCACAGTGCCTTTCAGGTTACCTGCTGCACGAAACGAGCCCAATCCTACCTACAAGGAGGGCTCGGAAGAGCGTGTCGAACTTGTCAAGGAACTCAGAAGGCTCAGGTCCCAGCTTCCCCTCAAATCCGAGATTTTTTTTAATGGCACATCACAGCCGTCTGCTGGATCGTGGGATCAGCCTGTCCCCGCAGAGAAGGATACCGTCTTCACCAGCTACCCCCTGATATCCAAAGAGCAGGTTTCAGGTGCCATAAAGGCAGCTCTCGAGGCCAAAAAGACATGGGAAAAGACACCATTTGTCGACCGAGCCTCTATTTTCCTGAAAGCTGCGGAGCTTGTTGCGGGAAAATACCGCTATGAGCTTATTGCTGCAACTATGCTCGGCCAGGGCAAGAATATCTGGCAGGGTGAGGTCGATGCTGCCGCTGAGTTGGCTGACTTTTTCCGTCTCAACTGCAACTATGCTGCTGAGATTCTTGCTCGCCAGCCTGATCGTGGTTCTGATGGCATGTGGTCCCGCATGGATTATCGCCCTGTCGAGGGTTTCGTTTATGCTGTTTCCCCCTTCAACTTTACAGCCATTGGAGGCAATCTGATTGCTGGACCCGCTCTTATGGGTAATGTTGTTCTTTGGAAGCCTTCTCCATCCAACATTTACGCCTCCACTATCGTTTACAAGATTCTCCTTGAAGCTGGTCTTCCCAAGGATGTAATACAGTTCATTCCCGGCGACCCGGAGGTTATCAACGATGTCGTTTTCGCCAATCGAGACTTCGCTGGTCTCAACTTTGTCGGTTCTTCTGATGTTTTCCGCTCGCTCTGCGCTCGCATTGGTGAGGGCATAGGGAAGGGCACATATCGCGAATTTCCCCGTATGGTCGGTGAGACCAGTGGTAAGAACTTTACACTTATTCACCCTACCGGTGACATTTCTTCGGCAGTCAAGCACACCATCCGTGGGTCTTTTGAATACCAGGGACAAAAGTGCTCTGCTACCTCCCGTCTTTATCTCCCCGAGTCCCGATCTAAAGAGTTCCTCGACGCCTTTATTAAAGATGTTAACGAAATTACTATTGGTAATCCTGATAAAGATCTATCCGCTTTCATGGGGCCCGTCATCCACCAACGCTCATTTGATAAGATCAAGCAGATAATTGATGAATCGAACGCCGACCCCTCGCTCAAGCTCGTCGCTGGTGGAACCTACGACGACTCCAAGGGCTACTTTGTCAAGCCCACTGTCTATCTCTCTGACTCTCCTGACCACAAACTCTTCAACTACGAGATCTTCGGTCCTGTTCTTGCTGTCCACGTCTACAAGGATGCCGATTGGAAGAATATACTTCAGAAAGTTGACCAGGCTGGCGGTGGTTTTGCCCTTACCGGCTCCGTCTTTGCTAACGATCGCTCCGCCATTCGTGAGGCTGAGGATACTCTCCGCTACTCTGCCGGCAACTTCTACATCAGTGTGTACCCCAATCAACCAAATTGTTCTGACAACATGCTAACAAGACCTCAGACTGCAAGACAACAGCAGCCCTCATTGGCCAGCAGTCTTTTGGTGGATCCCGTGCCTCCGGTACCAACGACAAGGCTGGATCTTCCAATCCTGTTCTCCGCTTTACCTCTCCTCGCCTGATCAAAGAAGAGTTTTTCCCCCAGACCGAGTACCTTTACCCCAGCAACAAGCCTGCAAAGAATCTAGAGGGCATCAAGGGGGTCTAGCATTGTATACAAACTACACCCAAGTTGCAGCATGTAATGCTTGTTTGAAAGCATGACCAAGCTATCATAGTACAGCATTGCAGGAGCAAAAGGTTTACTTATCCGATTTTGTTTAAAACCCCCACGATTGTTACGGTTACGATTAGAAATTCGCGTTTGCATTTTCTTGGTAGCATCTCTTACCTTGAGCGGGTTTTCCATCTACAGGTTACCCAAAATCCCGCTGTCTCAAAAACAATGAAAAATCAGACAACCCTGTTGCTATCCAGAAACTTGTGACATTGTTCACGCATTTGTTCCCTCAAGTCCAACCTTGCAGTATCACATGGAACCACACCAGGCCATAAATGTACTATCACTGGGTCGCAGCTTCTCGAGAAAAAAAAAAACTCGTGGTATTGCGTTGTGCGTTGCCATACTTGCCAAATTTCTCCGGGTATGTCATAATGTCTTGGTGCTTGTGGAGAAAACGTGACTGCAGTCCAGGTCGGTGGGAATAAGTCACGTCTACAGAGTCAGCAAGCGGGAGGCTATCCGAAGATAAGAGAAAAAGGGGAGGGTGTACTTCTACGAATATTCACATTGTCGACTTTAGACTTGCCCCTAGAGCTCAGACATACAACGTTTGCATCCTTCTCTGGTCTTTCACGGCTGCCAGTCCCACACCCTCGGCAGCTTCCGCGCTGGCTGGCAGTTTGACTGCCCCGTCTTTTTGCACCTGGTCAACTCCTTACTCAATGACCTTGCAAGACTACAGTTGCACCCTCGGACACCATAAAGTCATCTGGTAATTTGGTTGCCTCGCCTTGCATCAGTGCCTCTGCGTCGTTGATTGCATTGCTCTTGAACGCTGCACCGACTTTGTTCAGCGAGCTCTACACTGCAATAATGTAGTACGCATAGCTATTGTTTACCTTGGTACTGTTTGCGTTTGGCGAAAGACCTGGAAAGCCTCGCTACTGTATTTCCATTTTGTCCCACGTCTTCAATCCACCAATACTAGTGTAGAGGGATTCCGTTCTGCCCAGCGGTGAGTTTGCTATGAAAGACTGTAGGTTGAGAATTATGCGAAAAATTAGCGCATGGGTAGATGTGACGAGAATTGAGACTGGTGACTAGAGTGGTAAGAAAAGATACCTAGTTTTCTGCTTTGAAGAGTGCAATGGTGCTGAGTTAGCAATCTCTAGTGTCAGCAATTGATTGTGAGTAGAGCCTCGATCCCGGTGTTTTTCTTTTAAATGCAAATACGATCGTCTATAGAAAAAAAGTTTGATGCCGTCTTTGTAATATCGTCAAAGGAGCATGAAGCTATGTTTCCTCGAACACTATATCAAGGTCCAACCTCACTACCGTCCGTTGCGTATTGTTTTTTTTTTTTCCATCCACAAGCAAGCTCTTTACTTGTTGGCTTGCACGAAAGCTGAAGTAGCCTTTGTGTCTCATGCCAACCAGGAGTCTAGATTTGATTTTGACGCCATGAGATTAGTGCTGAGCAGCCTCCCAGATTGTAGTAGGAATGGGTTGGCTTGGTTTTGGGTTGAACGTCTACAGTAGTCTATAACTATAAGACGAGATGAGCTTTCGCCCATCTGGTAGAGTATTACTGTTTTCGAGGGTATGGGCCTATACAAGTACAAGACATAGTTTGGGATATATCCCGGAGATTGTATTGAGACATTGGCCATGCAAACATAGTATTATTGCGCAAGTACCATGCTGTCTCAGTGTACTGATCAGCGCGAGAAATGCGAGGTTATGCGTCGCGAGGTGGGTTTGAATTTGATAAAAACATTCGATTGCTCGTAAAGCAGGCGGACGCCTGGGTAGCACATGTGTGCTCTCCATCTGTTCCAATCTCTTTAAGGATGCAAAACAATGCAAGAACGCCAGTCCTACGACCTTTTGTCGCATGCAACAAATGATGAGAAGATGCAAGACTTTGTACAGGATGAATACAGGCAAGAGCTTCCTCAGAAGCCCGCCGCAAGCATAAGGCCGTAGCCCACAGTAATGATGACAATGAAGGTAATGATAGAAGCTGGCACACCACGGGTGAGGAAGTGCTTGACTTCGAGGTAGCGTTGCCCAGTCCGTTGATCCTCCATCATGATGGCAGCTAAGAAAGGTCAGATCCACTATAGTTCTTGTAAATGACATGATTAACTTACTCATATTTGGAAACCCACTCGTAGGTAGGCCCATAGCGCCGCTTGCCATGAGAACAGCGCCCATAACAAGGAGGTTGGGGTGAGGCTCCGGCATGCCTTGACCAACTTGCTGAACTAGCGGGAGCACAATAAGCGCCGCAACAGTATGACTGATGAACGTGGCAATAACGAGAATTAGACCGCAGAAAACTACAAGGACTCCGTAGAGACTCATGCCTTCGACACTGCTAGTGATCGACTCGGCAATAGTATGCAACAAACCAGACGAGTTGACTGATTTGCCGAGCGCTAAACCGCCAGCGGCAAGTATGATAATTGTCCACAGGAAGTTGTTGAAGTCTTCTTTTGTGAGGATACCTGTACCGAAGAACAGCACGAGTGGGATGATAGCTACAACGCCCATGTCGCCAAAGATGTCTTCCAATTGGTGGCTTATACACCAGAGGATAATAGTCACGACAGTGACGATGCTGATGAACCACTGGACACCAGTGAACTTATCTTTCATAGGACGGATGGGCACAATGGTCGTGCCTTTGCCGGGTTGAAAGGTAAGGACCAGCAGGCCCCAGATCAAAAGAATAGAGATAATGCACACGGGCAAGGCAATGAAAAACCAGACACCCCAAGCCGGCTCAGGATTCATGTTCTGGAGCGCGATGAGGTTTTGAGGTGAGGCAATGGGGGATGCAGCACCACCAATGTTGGATGCCAGGGCAATACCAAGGAGCAGTGCCTTTGTCATGTTTGAATCCGCTGGAAGGTTGCGAAGAATGGGCTAATTCGTCAGCTCAGAGCCAATGGCATTGTGAAATGTGAACATACTTGGATGATTGAAAAGCACAACACAGGTGCCGCGACGTTGCTAATCCACATGCTAGCGAACATGGCCACAAACATATTCGTGAGGAGAACAGTCCTTGGTTTTGTTCCAGCTTTACTCAGAACAAATGTGGCCATCATCTTTGCAATATTGTATTTTGAGAGGGCGGCCGCAATCGTGAATCCTCCGAGAAGAAGCATGATGACCGGTGTCCACATAGCTGCAAACACATAGCTAGCTGCGGCCTTCGAGCCGAGTCGTTTGTGCGGCTCCACATCGCTTCGTACGACGTCGAGAGTGACTGCGAGGAACGGCACAAGGAGCGATGTGACGAAGAGGGGAATGGCCTGTCCATGTCAGTATTTTATAAGCTTGTTGGGAGCTCTTCATTTACCTCAGTCGCCCACAACGCGCTGACGAAGACAACCATAGCTAGGCAGTTTTGCTGTTCTGGCTTCTCCATGATGGGGACGACCAGCAACACAACAAACACTGCTATGCAGGCTACCAGTGTCCAGAATGTCTTACTGATGAGCCATTGCGGACATCTATATCTCCCAATGGGTGTGACCACTTCCTTGATCTCAGGATCGTTTTCGTCTCCCTGGCGTCGTACCCGGCCTGCGTTGACATCTCGACCAAGCAGTGTTTGTGTGATACCAATGTTGGCAGCTTGAGCCTTCCTTTCGATACCGATCATCTCCCTCCAGACTGTGTTCCGTTCCCAAACCACATGCTCTCTCAGATGCAGCCTCAACTCGCGCTTGGCCTCCGCGACATCGCCCTTGGTGCAGATCTGGGAGTAGGCATGCTCGACTTGCCCTAGCTTCTGCGCCAGCTTGTCCATTGTACTCTGCTGGAACGGGTATGCGGGGTACACGTATTTGTTGAGGTACTGGCTCTTGAGCTTGCGGTCCAGAATCTTGTCGAACTTCTTCAGCACTTTCTCGAAGCCGGTCTTGTTGAGCTGGATGAACGATCGCAGCTCGCACAGCGAAACATAAACGCTTACAGTTCGTTTCTTGAGAGAAACGCCCTCATCGTACAGCGCCGAGAATGCCATATCATTGTAGTCGTCAAAGGCTACGCTTGTTCTGCGCTTGGAAGAGAGGCCATCCGAATTGTTGTTCTCATCTGTGGTGCGCCGCCGCCTCCGCTGGCCATCAGGACTCTTCTGTCGTAGTCTCGAGGTTTCGTTTGCGTCGACGTCCGAGTCCTCATCATCGTCGTCTGCATCACCCGTCGAGCGGCCGCTCACCGTGCTTGTTGCCCGTGGACGATTGAACCCAATCTGCTTGAATATGCTAGTGCTGCGAGTCTGTTTTCCTGGAGGTGCATTTTGCTGCTCTTGGTCATACTCCTCTTGCTCCCTCTCGTAGTCTGCCTCATCATGGATCAGAGCATCCAGTTCCTCGTATATTTCAGCTTCCTTTAGCTGATAAAACGATGTGACCTTTTCCAGCTCTGCATCCAAGAGGTTGGTGAAAGCCTTGTCTGGGTCGTCTGCGGCGCCGTTCAGTAGCGGCGATGACTCTGCGTCTGTGGCCCCAATGTTCTTCTGGTTGATCTGTGACTCAAGATTGTAGATCCTACACATGGCATTGCTCGTCAGCCTCTTTACCAACAGTCGACGTCCCCATCAGCTCCATTATATGCAAGACATACTGTTTCTTCAAATTGCTGTAGGCGACGTAGTGATTACTCCAGTCTGGCACCGCATTGAATTGGAGGCTGTGGGAGAACTTCATCTCGTCGGCCTCGCGAAGCTGCTCGAGCTTCTCCTGTCTTTTGCGCTCTCTCTTACTTTCTTGCGCCCGTTGCTGGTGCGTGCCTTCCTCTCTGGGTAGTTCGTGGAGCTCAAAAGCTTGCTCGGTCGGGCTATCGCGGTAGGCTGCGAAGCGGTCCAGGGTGGCAGCTAGGAGCAGGGCAGGAGGGAAAGAGCGACAATATGGAGCACAAGTGCGGGAAGGCTAGGGCACTCGTACAGGTGATGGTCTGGGTCAGGTGCGAAAACGGCCCTTGGAGTGCAACAAGGAGCAATTCACGCCAATGCGGATTGGTGGGTCGTATGGTGGTGGAGGGCTTTCGCTGGTGTCCATCTAAGCAGGCTGTGACGTGTGGGCCAAGGAATTATGCCCGTGGGTCAACGATTGGATGTCTTGAAGAACCAAGCAGCCACTTCTACAGGCAGTCGCATACTTCAGCACAGTGAAGTCCATGTTCGAAACCTCACGAGACCGCATTACTTGTGTTGCTATAGCTTATGACATCCATGGGATTGATACCAACAGTGGGCGGCACGATGCCTGAACACATGCATGTGGAGCCGCTAGGAAGTAATCCAACTGAGGTTAGACAGGTCCATGCACGACGAACGTCATGCATCGCCAACTGTGCCCCAAATTTTGGGGCTTGACCGGGTTCTGAAGTCAACAGTTGCAGTGAAAAGTTTTTTCTTCTTCCTCAAGAGTGTTGTTCTAAGCCCTAAAAACTGAAACCTGATTATTATTGTCCCCCTGAAGTGGGGATGTGTCAGATTCCTTAATGGCTATGGAGTGTTACACAAGGCAGGTACCCTTGAAAACAAGAAAGAGACTCTCCCCCCCTCTTTTGATGAGCTGCCAGGTTGAAGTATGTTCGAGCTAGAGAGTTCGTCTTCGTAGACAAAAGCACAATCTTGGCTTAAGGAAGAACATATAACAAACAGGATGGAAAGATCGTATTGCTATCTGTCGCCAGATGCTGCAACCAAATTATTGCATGTAATCGAGATATAATAGCAGACCGCAGTCTTGTGTTCTTCTTGTAACCCAAATGCCATTGGGTATATAACGCCGTGCAATGCTGGAACCAATAATGCTCATGCATAATCATGAATAATCGTCCAAACAGGTTCTCGTAAATCATTTTGAATAAGCCAATCCGTCTTTCATCGCGGCATGTACATGCCAGTTGTCATCATTGCAGATCCATAGCGATCGTGGGCCCTCAGCATGTAGCGCAAGAACGTGAGGGCTTTGAGGTAGACTTTCAGGACCTTGCGACGACGGACCTTATCGGCTTCAAGAACTTTTCGAAGCACACGACGAACCGAGGTAGCCTTGGCGGTAGTCATGCGCGCAAACTGAATAACAGTGCCTTTGGCGGTATTCGTGGTGAGCTCTGGTTCACCAATGGAAATGTCAGGAATGAAAGCCTCCGGTACATCCTGCGATACAGAGTCGATTTTGGTGAGTGATGGTCTGACTGGTTTGGCCTCGACCTCGACGTCTGATTCTTCATCTAACTCGGCGGCCTCGGTGATGCTGCCCAAGATAGGCTCAAAGGCAGGTGATCTTGGGCTGCACTGGTAGTAGTCGTAGTCGAAAGACATATTGGTGGAGGGAGAAGTTTGTGGATTCTTTAGTGGGGTTGACTGTGGAGATGTTTGTGGGTGAGAGTATCGTCGAGAGGAAGGCACGTTGGTGGGCCGACGAGTATGGGGTGAGGGCGATGTGGATAGAGAGTCCACAAGCCAAGCAAGCACAGATGGAGCTGGAGAAGTAAAGGCAGCGGGAAACGTCTGTGGTTCCGATGCGGAAGGTACGCGAAAGTCGCACCCTGGTGGTGAAAAGAGCATCATCGTACACAAGTCCTACCAACCAGCGATCCACAACCACTTTTGACGGTTGTTTGGAATGAAAGGGAGAGAGTGAACGACCAAAAGAAAAAAACGGAGAAAGGAATGCCAGTGGGTAAATACTATGGGTCAACCCCGCATAGAAAATGCGGGTGATGGGCTCTCGCGCGGCCCAAAGACGCTTCTTTTAGCATAATCGTGACTGTGTTCGTATGGACAAGCGACGTCTGTCTGCCCCCTAAGACAACACAGCCGCACGCGACGCCCGCGACGCCCGCACACCTCAATTGCCCACGCGTCTCAGCCACGTTCGCTGAAAGTAGCCAGTGGCGTGAGCTGAAAGTCTCTTGACAGCAAACGTGCCGCCAAACTATCAAACGACAATTGACACATCTGGAAGAAACGACTTTGATGCCCTATGACGTCGATTCTGGAAATTCGATCGAGAGATCCAGGCATTCTCAACGAGGGACGGCGCTCTGTGCTAGGAATGTGCGCTAAGAAAGGGAGCCAATCAGACCACGCGCGTTGCTTCCCTTCTCATGGCCGAGCAGCAGTTCACTCCACCTCATTCAGCCCTCGGCCTGAACGTGCACCAAAGAGAAGTACCGCGCTACACGCTTCCAACCACTTCTTCGGCAGTGTGCAGAAGCCCAATACAACTCCAGAAGGCAATCTTGAAGGATTCCAGCTGATCACAAGGCTCTGCTCGCTTCTCGGCTTACAGCAGCAGGACGTGTTCACGCTGCTTCCTTCACTTGTCGCAGCCGCCTCACCAATTGAGTCGGCACGCGACATCCTCGGCCTACACTTGTCCTGCGCACATCAGGGGATGATGTGTAACAGACACCCTTGAAGCTTTCTTATAATCTTGCTGTGTGCTGAAGATCTGAAAGGACATGCATGTAGCTGCCTGCTGAGCTACCTCGACCCCCCGCTCAAGCGTCTCATCCGCCCAGGTGGGAAGCGGAGTCGTCATACGAGATAACGTTCACTGAAGACCAGAACAAACACTGACTGACACTGCGCTGACACTGCACCGGCACTGGCACTGGCACTGGCACTGGCACTGGCGCTGGCACTGGCGCTGACAACTGACACTGACACCGTTTCTTCTACACTTTCTTCTCTTGTCTCTCTTCTGCTTTTCTCTCGACTGTTTCGCAAATCAACTTCTTTCTTCATCAACGACGCTACATACCCCGCTATCCCCGAGATCAAATTGCCAGGATGGCACCACGCTACACCAGGAAACAGGTCGTGACGTTCATCAGCATTGCGTATCTCTTTTTCGCGACTGCTATGGCAGGGTAGGCTACTGTGGTCTTGCGGTGTCTTTTGCTCACTCTGTCAGTTACGCAAGCTCCCGTGCCAACCGTCTGTCCGTTCCTATATCCAACACGCTCATGGGCTTCACAGCTGTCCTCCCAGTCATTTCTGGGATTCTTCTCGAGTGCGGTTATGACCTCACACGCCGCAAGGAGCGCCTTGCCCACATGGAGCGGGGTGAAATCCAGCGCCCGCCTTTCGTGATTGTCGCCAACTTTATCATCTTCATCTACTCTTCTGTTGTCATCACGCTTCTCGGCACGCATGTAGCACCACCTTCAGAGCTGGACTGTGGGCTGCGACAGAGGTGGCAGGCACTGTTTAGGAGCAAGGATTCAAGCGCAATCAGGACGATTCAGGACCAATATAATTGCTGCGGGTTTGCCGATTCGAGAGACATGGCCTGGCCGTTTCCAGAAAACAGCCACAAGTCATACGCATGCGAAGACTCGCCTGGCAGGACGAATGGCTGTCTAGGGCCGTGGAAGGCTGAAGAGCAGCACGTCGCAGGTTTGTTGATGGGAGCTGTAGGCTTGGTGGTGATCTGGGCAGTACGTCGCACCGACACCAAGAAGAGGCTCAAGAACTAACATCTGAACAGTTCGCTATCATCGCCATACCAACTCAGCGACATTCTTGGCTGCACAAAGTTGCACCAGCACAGATATCAGACCTAATTGCAGCCGAGGAACACGGCAACACAGGCGAGCGACGCCGCACCAACTACGTGCCAGACGCAAACCGCTACTCAGACCACGTCCAGGAGGGAGACGACGAAACGACCCCATTGAGCCCCGAGACTCGCCGGGCTCTCGAATCGGGTCGCACACAGGTTGGTACAGGTCTTCCAGGAAACGTGACAATGGACGCACCAGCAACTGAGGAGTGGGCAAGAGGCTGAGTGCAGACTGATTGGGAAAATGCCACGTGCTTGATATGGGTTTGTGGTTTATGCATACAGTGCCTGAATTTCGGCAGTGTCACGACTAGTATCACGTTCACAAGCGCTACGCCCGATTTGTATGCCATAGGTTCAGTAGCACACGATCGACTGGATGCAAACAATCCTTCCGAACAGACCGTCATCTCCATCTCTTGCCTCGTACTACTGCATTTAATAGAGTTACGAATCGCCACCTACTCATTTTGTTTTCCTTCAGTTTAACCTTTCCTCGCCCCGCCACTCTTGATCTTTGTCTCAAGCCAACTTAGCGCCCCAGTAACGCCCTTCTTTGCGTTTTCCTTATGTGACTTTGCCATGCGAGCTTCCTCTTCCTTGTCCAGATCAGACATGGATTTCATCTTCTCAGCGGGCACAAATTGGTCTATCGTGGTTTCAGTCAATATTTCTGTTGCGACATAGCCATACAGCATACGCTGAACTTTGGAAGTCTTCGAGGATGTCGTTAATGTTACCTTTGAGGGTGCGTGAAAGCTTGGAGTTCGGCAAGGTGTGGGTGTGGTGCTAAAGGAGACGCGCCGAGGCATGTTGGCCTGTTTGCGCGTGCCGAGATGGTAGGCTCAGTGGTGGTTGGACGGCAAAGAGTAGTTGTATGGTGCGGGTGATTGATCATGAAGTATGTTTGAGCGCGAGTTGAAATGAGAATAGCGAACAATCAGGCTAACAGTGTATGCGAGATGATGCGTATTTACAACACTGACCACTTGCAGCGCTCACATGCCATGGCGATGAAGTAAATAGTACTGTGCGAAAGAAAAGCTCGAGCGGTAGATAGAAGGGCGCGTGGGTAAGCCAGGACACGCTCGCCTGTAGTCAAGAAACGCAGAAATACTGACTACTTATAGTATCTAGAAGTCTTACGAACCAACAAAGACACCCCTTGCCTGGAGACCATGTGACAATACAGAGGGGGTGCTGCTTCACGTGCTACAAAACAAACGATGCACTGATCAATTCGCAATATTATATGACTGCATCATCGACATGGCTCTAGTGATTTTCTGCTTGAGCTCCTTCCTGGCTCCCAGTACTTCATCCTCCATTTTGGATCAAAGTAGTACCGTTTTCTTCACCAGCTTTATTTGTCGGGTTATCACAACCTTCACCACAAGCTTCGATGTCGAGGGCTCTAGCCAGCGACTTGTCTACCTCCTGAAGATGGAACAGCAGCAACATTTGGTATGCCCATGAAGGAGGCTGACGAACGGCATGCTTACCAATAACATTGGTGTTTCAATAACGGAATGTTAAACTTGCGCCACTCACATGGCTCGTCAGCAGAGGTCATCTGCGATAGAAGAGGAGTTATAGCCAGATGGCATGTCGGCCAGGATAGTATAATCCGAGGAAATGTAGCTATACGTCATCGTGATCGCGTGCTGTCTGTAAATTGCCGGCGGTGAAACCATGACAATGTATGCAACATGATCGAGCATTTTGTGTGCCAAAAGTTTATTGTTAGCTCTAGTCCTGTGAGAGAGAGGTGAGACGAGAGGAAAGTTTACCATGGTGAAATCTGACAGGGCAATGCTCTTGGAAATGCCAGACATGATAACAAACAAATTGTACTATGTTAACGGGAATAGCTGGCAGGCATTGTTGTTGTATCGTCTACGAATCCGAGTAACTGTTCACTATGGGCATCTTGGGGCGATGGTATACATACATTGTCAGCGCACGGCAGAGATGAATCAAGAGTCACGCCAAGAAGCCCTATTGCCAATATCATTGGAGATTCGTCAGGTGCATTGAAACAATGGGGCGTCGTGGCCTTATGACCGCTGCTGTTCTACTTCCATTCCAAAATCATTTACCATCTTTCTATCAAATATGGCTATCCACCATCAACACCATTTCGGCATTGCTACTTTTCACATTACGAGAAGTTGCAGGCGCGGACTCTCTATATTGCTGACGACACTTACAAGTTTATTGCTAACCCCTTGGCCTTACCCGTAGACAAGTTGGTCTGCGAAGTCGTCGAGCAGAGTCAGTTACCTGCAGCCCATGCGTAACTTTGAAACCGAACAAGTTTTAGCGAGCCGTCAACAGATAATCTATATCTGTCAGTATATAAATCCACATGCTCATACCACGATCGTCATGACTTCTGCATTGCGTGGGCCTTGAAGCAGATTTTTGGAAAGTTCCCAAAAGCACTCTGTGTACTCTGGGTTATTGGGGAATCCTTTAGTATATAGCCATCCTGCTAGGGGTCTCAATGAGTCAGCCCTGTTTCTTTGGACTACCCAAGCAAATCGACGTTTGGAGAGGGGGGTTGAACATCTATCCGTTCTTCGTGCAAAAGACAAAGTTTGTGTCGGTATACCCTCTCGGGTACTACCCCCTGATGGAACAGTGTGTCGCGGATCGAGGAAGAAGATTGGGAAGGAAAGCATGGGCAGTGATCACGGTCGCGACCGTGTATCGACTTATGCGGGGATCACGACCACAATCGTGTATACAACGCATGGTGATGCTCTACTACTGCTCCCACGTGGCATGGGCTAGCATCAATATACAGGTGTGCTACCAGTGTAGGTTGATCAATTCTTGAAGACTCTTCTACTGAGGTTGGCCCAGACCGTGTTTACAGAAATGCGATGATCACGTGCGTCGATATCCCCTTTCTTGTTCGGAAATACTCACACTTTATTAATCGAATTTCCAAGACACCAATTTGCTCAGAACCTTTCCGGGGAGCTACATGACATACTTGGTTGGATACTCAAAAATCCGCGCCGTAATTGGCAGTAAATCTTCAGCACTCACAAAGTGCAAGCAATCCAGGTATGTTCAATATTCAAGAGTTTGTCTGACAGCATGCATATAATGGCATCAAGAACAATTCATCTTATCAACCATGCATTTACTGATGAGGTTGGTTGTGCTGCAGACCTTCAGGTAGAAATCTGCCATGCTTAAAGAGATCTCGTGCAAGAGATGGGGATTTGCACAAAGCTTTCTGAAAGATATTCCCTGAGTGCTGAAGGTGCAATATTCGTATAGAAGAGCTTCAGCTTGTGAGATTGTTAACTGCTACAATGCTATCCTTACTATTTGCTAGATGCCAACTCTGGGAAGGTATAAAAAGGGTAACGCATCAAAACTAGTAGCTGCTCGACTGAAAGCTTAATTAAGGGAACGTAGGCTCTTCTGACTTTCTTGTCTTTTCGGGTGATGTACAACTTGCGCTGCAATGCTATTGCATCTTGACCTATGTCAACAATGGTGTTGGAGAGTTGTGGCTGCCTGATGCGGTTGAATGTCGGCCCGCCATCTGCAGGGCAACGGTGATGAGCTACGCCAGGGCAGCAACACGTTACGTCGTCACAACACAACTTCACACTACCACACTTACGCGCAATGCTCGTCTCTCTTACTGTCGGCAAGGTCGATGCCGGTGTCGCCGTGCTTCTGACTGAAGATAAACGTCTTGTAAGTTCCTCAATGCCTCTCAGCAGCTTAGTATTGCACAGGCGCATCCCTGTAATTCACCCGTACAGTACCTAACCCTGTCGCAGATCGAGTTCCCCTCCATTCTCTTACCACCAGACATTTCCTCTGGAAGTATTGTCGACATTGATGTAGCGCGCAACATCAAGGCTGAGACGGAGGCCGCAACTGCCTTCTACGAGCTACAATCTGAGATATTCCGCACATTTGGCCAGAGCACACCTTCACCACCTGTCCTGCGCTGTCGCAATGCCACTCAGACCTCTGTTGTCCTCGAATGGGATCCTATAGATGTTGCAACCGCCGAGTTGCGCAGCCTCACCTTATACCGCAATGGCAATAAGGCAGGAACTATACCCAACCCTAGGGAAGTCCACAGTACCAAGTTGAGTGGACTGGGCGTTGACACTGAATATGTTTTCCACCTAGTGCTCAAGACTAGCGCGGGCACATTCAGCAGCGAGAAACTCACAGTCCAAACACACAAGATGACAGATCTATCTGGCATCACAATAACACCAGGCCATATGCCTTCTGCCCTCCGCGAGTCACTACAGCGCTCCGTAGAGCGAATTGGTGCCAAGATCGCAGACACTGTCCGCATCGATACAACACACTTTGTTTGCACAGAAGGACGAGGGCCAGCATGGGAGAAGGCCGTAGAGAACAATATCCCTGTCGTAGTGCCGGATTGGGTTATTGGGTGTGAAAGAGATGGTAGAATTGTGGGTGTTAGGGGCTACTACCTGAACGCTGACCCAAGATTACGAACGGTCGGTCAGGGAGGAGCACCTGCACCACAGCAGCAGCAGCAGCAGCAGCAGCAACAACAACAACAACAACAACAACAACAGCAGCAGCAGCAAGTACAAGCACAGCCCAATCCGCCGCAGGTTAGGAGTCCAATCCAAAGCCCGCGAACGGAAGTTACACCCCCAACCCCCGAGAGACCAACACGAGAACGCGAATCAGATAGCACAGCACCACCGCCACCACCACCTAAAGATGACACAAGCGAACGGAGTGTATCTCCTGCTCCAGAACCCAAAAGCCAATCAGAAAACTATGAGCAAAAGTCTAAGCCTGAAGATTTGAAGCCACAGCCCCAGAAGAAAGATGAAGAACAGACAGATTCAGAAGATGACCAGCCTGTAGGCAAAGATATAAAGGCAGTCGAAGCAGGTCTGCCAAATAGACCGAAGGCGACGGTGGAAGATGAGGAAGAGGGAGACGATGGGGCAAGTTTTCAGGAGGTGGCCTTGTGAGACTATAGCGGGCTGAAATGGCAGCATTATATGAGCATGAACGATTCGTGGGCTTTTGGTTCGAGTCGACAACAATAGTGACGACACACCAAGTCTTGGATCTGGAATTTGACTGCAGCAGTTCCGTACTACTTGATGTAATAAGAAACGATGCAACACTAATCCCCAAATGGCTGAACTTGTCTCCCACTTCGAAGGGACTGTTCACTGTCACTAGCAGTGCTCTCCATTCACAACTACAGCGGCATAAGCTCCTTTCAGACAAGCGCAAATCTCTCCACAGGAAACTATAGCATCCCAGAATTAGAGCACTAACGTACTCATCGTCTTCTAATTGGTTAATCTCCGCACGGACTGGAATACAGTACAAAATGCGGGTCAACAGCAGAGATTACTTCTAAGGTATGGCAAGGGGGTGTCAGCCGCGTTATGTCTGACTACAAGTACTGTTTGGCTAGCACTTTTGTTCGCCAAACTTGCAATCTCTATCTTTTCATTACTGTAGACAGCACTGATATGAAAATGGCGAACAACAAGTCTTTGTTACAGTTATCCCCTGCCTTCGGCGCTTTACAAGCTCCTCTCCTGCTCCTGACAAACACGCTTGCACTTGCCGTCGGGCCGCAGCATCGGATTCTGCAACTTGGGTTGAGCGTGCCTGCCTGGATCGTTCTTGCGGCACAGTCATTATACCGGAATTATGATGGTGCCTGGGGTATTCATTATGCAATCAATTGTGCTGTCATGTCGCTGTTTGCGACCTATGTGGACACCATTATCCTTGCGAGTCCGGATAGGGAGGGCTGGACCAAGTTGAAGAGCCGTGTAGGTGCGCAAGGGTCCAAGGATAATTCAATTGAGAGTACGAAGAGTAGCGAGATTGCAAACGGCACTGGGTTCTCAGAGAATAGTAGTGGCGTTGCGAAGAGCAATGGAACCTCGAAGACCATAGCTGGAGAACAAGCAGCGAAGAACGTGGCACCAACAGAGTTTCGAGATAGGCTATGGTGGGCGATTCGGCTTGCATGTACGACTCGCTACACTGGCTGGTCCTGCGAAGTCAAGAACGTACCGGTGGAAGTCGAAGACTCGTATCCC
This sequence comes from Leptosphaerulina australis, assembly GCA_026120165.1. Lineage (NCBI taxonomy): Eukaryota > Fungi > Ascomycota > Dothideomycetes > Pleosporales > Didymellaceae > Leptosphaerulina > Leptosphaerulina australis. The sequence continues at coordinate 85,646 of JALRMI010000063.1, forward strand.
CGCTGGTAAGCCATCTTTTCCGCTACTTTTGTTTCCAGTTCTTTGGTTCTAGAGACGTTTCATTCTAATACACACAGGCGTTTCCTCGTCCGCAAGTCCCTCCGCACGGTTCTTTTTTACTTTGCCAAAGATGTGGTGTACTCATACACTGCCTCCTCACCCCACGGATCATGGATCGACATCGCCTCAATTAAGCCGGCACACAACTACTCGGCTTATCCTTTCTGGCATCGTTTATGGTACTCATGGGTATACATCGTGCTCACGTACGTGTCGCTAGAACTACATAACACTATTATCGGTATTGTAAGCGTGGCGCTCAGACTGGCAAAGCCCAGTGAATGTCCAAGTGTATTTGGTGACTTGAAGGGGCTGTGGAGTGTCAGGAGGGCATGGTCGTAAGTTATTCCACGATATCATACATGGGAATAAAAACAGCTGACCAATGCAGCAACGTCTGGCACCAGCAGTGTCGCCGTGTGTGCTCCGCACCAGGCATCTTTGTAGTGAGGGACATCCTGCATTTGCGTAAGGGGTCATTCGCTTCGAAGTACTTGCAGCTGGTCATTGGGTTCGGGGTATCTGGCATTGTGCATGGTATCGCATCGATGCTATGTCATAGATCTTTGAATGATGATGGCGGGATAAAGTTTTTCATCGGTCAAGCCATCATCATCTTTGTTGAAGACCATTTGATCAAATTTGGAAAGTACATTGGGTTCGTAGACTCGGTACCCTGGCGCCTCGTTGGGTTCTTCTGGACAGTAGTCGTAATCGGTGTGAGCATAGAGAATTGGTTGGACTCATTGCTGGAGCATAACATTTGGGTGCATAGCCGGGAACAGGATTGGTTCGGTATCGGACCGAAAATTTAGGCATCTGTATGCTGAGTTGTGTTGGACTCAGGCTTTGTACATTAGAGCAATGCACTTGTTGTGGCATCTCTGCCGGGCGGCAAGCACACATATGCTTCACTCAAACCAGCCGAATCCGACTTGTAAGTTTCCTTCCTCTCCTTGCTAGAACCGCTGCTTCACCATTCATACAGCCGTGGATATACCCCTCGCCGATGACTTGCCATGTATCTTCTCTCCTCCTGAGTACGAGCGGGATACTACAACCGTACAGAATCGCCACGACATCGCCTGGTCTTGCACGACATGGCGCCATACCAACACGCCCTTCCTCGGTGACCATTAATCTGCGTGATTTTTTTCGCACTGTATCGTGGAAGCGCGAGAGAAACGTGTCAAGCTTATCGTTCATTCGATGCATGGGATATGACGGGGGTCGGTATAGTGTTGGTGGTGAAGACATAGCTTTGGAGGGCACCTGGGCGATAAGATCTTCCAGACTGTGTTCGCCAAACTTCAGCTGCTTATTGTGATCAAACCATGTTGAAAAGCTCCAGTCGACGGGATCACCATCGATGCACGCGTGACATAGGAAAATAAAGTCGGCAATGTAGTGCTTCGGCGCTTGGAAGCATAGGTATTTGTCTTGTCGGTCGATAACGAGCGAGCGGGCGATAGCTTCAAGCCAGTCCATGGGCTGCATCGTTGCCCTCAGTGCGCTGCGCTGGGTCCAGTCGGACTGTAATAGGGTGTGGCCGGGCTTCTGGCAGACAAAGCTTTGGCATCGCAATTCCTGGGCATCGAGCCCACCGAGTCCATGTATGGTGTCTAACAGCATACCGTTACAATGAAGTTCTTTCATGTCTTCAGAAAAATACACGTCTGCATGCTTCCTGAGTATATATCCTGGTGCGTTGTAGATGGCTTTCCAGCGGGCCGATCGCAGGGGTCTAAAGTTACCTATGTAATCAATTGCGCTCTGGCTAGCCATTAGTGGTACAGGCGATGCGAAATCGATTGTAGTTCTCCAATCTGGAGTCCAGGTTGGAACCGCATTGTCTGGCCCAGGATCGCTGGCTGCAGCATGTCGACTGAAAAGATGTACAAAACATATAACATCCAGAGAGCCATGTACATTCCAAAATGAGCGAACGAGTTTTGCGAACTGATATTCGACGCTCGTAGAATACTCAGCGGGTCCAATGAGATCCCTGTCCCGTTCTGTGATTAAACCAAGGACAGAGTATATTCGATCTCTACTGTCGGTTGCAGAGTGATTGCCCAAGTACGCCATGATCGCGATCAAATTGATGCCGACTGAAACTGGTTTGGTGTACCACTGGTGGATTCGGCGGCGATTGAACGCTCCATCGAATAGCTTACGAGGGACAAGTTCATGCTCAAATTCATTGCTGATTGTGCTGCAGAGGAAGATACTGTAGATCGCACTCTTGAACCTTCCACGGCTGATACTTGCCATACCACAGTACAACTTTGCCTCTTTGGGGAGCACAAACTCTTGCAGAGTCCACACTCGTGTCCACCAAGGCCTAGCAAGCAGATTGCTTACAGCGGCACACTTCTTGGTAAACACGGGATTCTTGAGGTTACTGCGCATAGCACTGTCGTCCCCGTTGAAGACAATTTGCAGGCTCGAAAGGTATTGCAGGAATTCAATGGCATTGGTGCAGTCACTACCATCCTCTTGCTCTTCGCCAAGCCAGATGATTGCTCTTCGCGCTCTCTTGTAGATGTTTGCCATGATGCGCACCTGCTTCTCGCGTTCGTGTCCGTCATCCAGGTGGATGCATAAAGAATCAATCCACCACCAGTCTTCAGGCCAGAAGTCGCTATGACGCGTAATTGTGTGCAGAAAAGGGACGAGGCTGTCGAGTACAGGCAATCTGCCCGTCTTCAAATTGACAGCAGTCCCGCTGTACCTTCGCTCACCCCATACATAGCTTGCTGTATAGTAGTGCGGAGCGCTGGCGAGTGGAAATTTCTGTAATTTACCAACGAAGTCGCCATTTTCAGATTCCCAGAAGCGTAGCAGGCGGATCGAGGTTTCATCAACGGGTTCTGCGAAGACAGAGGCATTATCTGATGTGCTTGTGTCAAAGTCCATGGAGGTGCATGTTGCATGGGGCATTTGCATACGCCAACTTAATTTCGGTGGAGGACCCCACCCGGCTAATCCACGGTGAGGAAAGCATAACGGCGATCTTCAATGTTGTCGTAAGGCACGTATAATGCTCAACGGGTCCTGGAGTTCACATTCAAGATGTATGCGTAATTCATCTATTCAAATTCTTGGAGGATATCTGGGCGTCATGCACCTCTACTTCTGGAGTTTTCACGCTCGTCATCCGTCTCTCCCTGTAATCTTCTCCTCCACCACCTGAGCTTCAGCCAGTCACCAGGTCCATCATGGGTGCTGCGTGTTCCCCCCCCAAAACCCCACGTCCCACTTCTATGCGCAACAAGATCCGAGTCGGAATGTTCGTCATCTTCTGGATCAGAGTGATCAAGCAAGGCGGCTGAGCTATCTGCCCGCTTCTTGCCCTGCGAAGCGCTGCGATTGCGCTGCGAACTCGCGCTGATGCCGTCGAACCAGGATCGTCTTCGCATCTGGTCTAGCCATGCTGACTGAGTGTTTTGTCTCTGTCGTGGAAGTGTACCACTTCGTGGCCTGTGATCTGCTTCAATAGACCGGTGTATGGGAGAGGGCAATGAGTCTCTGTCATTTAGCTCGTCCCATATTTCGCTCGTCTCTTCCGAGATGGTCATCCTTCGTCTTCGTGGTGGTCTAAGGCTTGGTCGTGGGCTGCGAGGGTTAGTGTCTAACGCCGGGCTCTTCTTCGACCTTGATGTTACGGTGTATGCAGGTCCCGTAGGTGACCGCGCGAATAACGGCGTCCTTTCGTCGATGGACTTGCGCTTCACTTGCTCAGTTATGGACCCATGCACGCCGGGCGTAGCTTCTTCGATGTCCAGTGGGGCGTCTGATTCGTCAAGCGTATGGGCGTGTAGAAGACCTAAGCCAGGCTCAAGTGCAGATTGTGGTATCGGTACATGACCAGGGTGCTTGGTAGCTATAGGCGACATGGGTTCCTCTTCATTCTCTTCCAGTCTCCAGCTCAGACAAACTACCCCTGCGAGTAGTACAACTGTGCCCAAAGCGATGAGTCCAGCGTGCAGGCTTGAGAGTCGCTCGCTCTGATGGAAGTAAATCAACCCGTCTACAATGGCGATGATGTTGTATACGCAGAAAACAAGCGGGTACAGCACGCTTGTGCTGACTAGCTTCAGCCCACAGTGCATGTAGTAGAGTTGCGTCAGGGCAAAGACCACGAGTCCTATGAGGATCATCCAAGACTGCCAACGATCGAACTGGTTGTGACGGTCTACGATGGTGCGCACCAGCAGCTCGACAGCGCTCTTTGCAATGAGCAGAGAGTGCGCTGACAAGATGCCGCTCACACAGCCATAGAACATGCCCCGAACAAGACGCAGACGTGGGGTTGCACGGGGGTATATGCGCTGGAGGATCCAATTAGCGATGAGCAGGAGGACCACGACGATGCCGGTCATGACCATCCACACGATGAAATGGCGCCGACCTAGCAGCGCCAACAGCTGATCCAGGTTATGTGAAGGTTCAGCGATTGCGCCGAAAAGTGCTATAAGGAGCGCGCCGGCGGCGACAAGCATGGTGCCGATAAAGGAGTAGCGTGTGAAGGGTTCGTGGAGGATGATCGAGGCGCATATCGAGTTGAAGACAAGACCGGATGCCTGGAGGGTAGAGAGGACGGGCAATGGTAAGGTGGTGATCTGGATGGTGCTGCCAACGACGTTGGCCACGATGAACATGAGCATTCCCAGCTGCCACCGCCGACGCTTGTAGGGTGGTCGTCTATCATAATCATCTTCTTTCTCTTCCTCGAGCAGATGGGACTTTCGCTGCAGCGTCAGACCGATGCTCTGAACGCTGGTGGATACGAGACCAACGACTACTCCAAGCTATGCATGCACTGTAAGCTTTTTTTGGCGCACTCAATGGGTAATGCTGCATCATGAGACTTACAGCAACGCTGGCGCCCGGCGAGAGCTCCACCATGTTTTATAAGGGAGCTGCAGTCGCTACGCCGGGCTCTGCTACCTCGAAAGCGGGTACATACTGTGTCTTTGTGGAGTGGATATGCGCAGTCTATTCAGTGGCGATGGCCAAACGTCACGCTGATGGTTCGTAGCGGGCACGAGATGCTGGGGTAAGGCAGTTGAGCAGGGGTCAGCCGAGCGGTGATGTCGTGGTGGACAGACAGTAGAGTGTACAAAATGCAACAGATCCTCTTGAACAGCAGAATATTGAAATGTATGTGTAGTGTTTAAGAAAAGGATAACCGATATGCATGCGAAACAGTTGTAATCCCATGGCTTCGTTGTTCCGCATTCAATCTGAAGCCTAGCCCCTTTCAGGTTCTAGGTTGTCGCGGTGCATCATCGCTGCTGCTCCGTGCCCGTGGCTTGAACGTCAATCTTCTAAGCTTCACATCAACATCAACCACCAGAGCTGCTGCTGCACCCCCTCACACCTCTCCTACACCATTGACAAGCCTTACACGTGACGCCAATCATGTCGCAAGTACACGCTCTTTCCGACGACCAGGTAGGCAGCCCTCCGCCGGCGCCAGCCATATTGCAACGCTGCACAGCTCCCCACCAACCTACGTCAACAGTACCAGCTAACAACATCTGCCATGGCAGGTCGCCGGCGAACTCAAGAAGATGACGGCCTTCATCCGCCAGGAGGCCATGGAGAAGGCTAACGAGATTCGTCTCAAGGCTGACGAGGAGTTCGCAATCGAGAAGTCCAAGCTTGTGCGCCAAGAGATATCTGCTATCGACTCGTCCTACGAGAAGAAGTTCAAGCAGGCCAGCATGTCCCAGCAGATCACACGCTCGACGCTCTCCAATAAGAGCAGATTACGTATCCTGTCCGCCCGCCAAGAACTGCTCGATCGCCTGTTCGAGGATGCAGGGAAGAAGCTGGGCGAGGTGTCCAAGGATGGAAAGAAGTACCAGGGTATCCTGAAGGCTCTCATTCTGGAGGGTGCATACGCTTTGAACGAGGACAAGCTGCAGGTCAAGGTCAGGAAGGCAGATAACGACGTTGCAAAGAAGGCTATCGAGGAGGCACAAAGCGAGTACAAGAGCAAGCTCAACAAGGATGTTGCCATTACAATTGACGAGAGTGACCCGCTGCCAGCAGAGTCGTATGTTCTCGACTTTCATACGTACTGCGAGAGTACTAACTGTTTGTAGGGCCGGCGGCGCTATCATCGTCGGTACCGGTGGGCGCATTGACATCAACAACACCCTTGAGGAGCGCTTGAGGCTGCTCGAGTCTGATGCTCTGCCTTCCATCAGGGTCACACTCTTTGGGGAGAACGAGAACAGGAAGTTCCACGACTGAGCGAGCAGGAACTGAATTGAGCTGCAGTGCATACCATGACACAGGCATACGCTGAAGGCGAGCGGCTGCAAAGTCGGTTGAGTATCTTGGCCGCCCCAGGACCACAGATTTTCAGGGAAGGCTTTTCCTAATTAGAGGTGTTTGTAGAATACTGGAAGATTTAGCGGCTTTCTGTGCAATTAACACTTATTCTGCCTAAATCGATGCAGTGCTAACTTTGTACTCATTAGACATTAAGCTGTTTGATCTGAACTGGCGTTAGGCGAGCTCGGTGCCTAGCATTTCGATCGTTCAACTTCGACGCCTTATCTGAGGCTGATGTATGGCACAAGCTGTCGAATGATCTCCTAGTCAGGCTTAGCGACATGGTGTAGTAACTGACTGTAGCCAACTACATCGCGTATTGTATGGTTGAGCAAGCAGGGCTTTTTGGAGACTCTCCACCGCCACTATGCGATGAAGAAACAAGCCAATTCACACCCACATCAGCACCATGGCCCCCCTAGTCTTAATCGAAACGGGGGACGACGTTGCGAAAGGCGCGCCGGTGGCAAACGTCAAACGTTTCCTGGCTAGGTTTTCAAGTGCACGCCTGCTTCGAGTTAGTTGAGCACAGCACCACATCCACCACTATTCGAGCTACATCTAATCATCCCTACGAAAGCTTTCGAGTCCCTATTCTCTTAGCAGTGGAGCATCTCCACCTCTGCCATTGCATAGCGCTGCACTTTAATATTGGTTTCACCAGAGTTCAAAGCTAACAGACTCTTCTGCTCACACATGCTCATAGTATGATTGATCACGTGTTTCTTTCTCTAGTGCTCTCTCAGGTCTCCCCCGCAAGTGCAACAGCCTCAGACGCAACAACCTCAGATGCCATGACATTGAGTGCAATAACTTCATATACTGTGCTCCTATGAGCCTCAATTCTCGTAACCCTGTAGTTGAAAGAGATCTGAAATGAACGATGCATCCCAGAGTGACTATCAATATGAGTCTAATGCACCCGAAGATGTCTCGAGCTTTCACAGCAGCAAAAGCTTGTACAGCTTTGAGGCGACAGGCTTTCACTACAGCGTCCTTACATCTAGTAGCTCGAGATCTGCAGCACATTTTTCACCCCCAGATGCCACTTCCAAAACCACCTAGAGCTCTGACACAGTCTTTTCAAAGGTCTGCATTCCAACTTCCCAAATCGTTGAAAGACAACACATAGTCGCGGCTGGTTTGGGGAGATACAGTTCAAATAAGCCAAGTTCCAAGCAAAGAGGAAGGGAAGGGGGAAGGGGGGTTAAGGGGCCAAACGCTAACGATCTCCTGTGTCACTTGAATCATCCTCTCTTTCCCGAGGTAAACTGCTGTATTGTATACCTTGGTCTCACGTCCTCTGGGCTACTGCTCTCGAACGCTCACAGCATTCCCTAGGTTTTCCAGCTTCTGGAACGAGCGACGTTGTTTACAAGCATTCTGAAATACACCGCAAAACAGCCATGTCTGCAATCTCTCTTGATACTGTAGGAGAGCGTAGCATCACTGTTGAGGCCTTGGCAACATTGGGAGATCGGATGATAACCTTTTTACACTGGCAGATGGTGTTTCTTGGTGCACTTGATGTCGCTGCACAGAACAATGGCAGCGTCACCCATAGTGCCTTCTGGAGGACCAAGTCCTGCAAGGCTGAAATTAACCTGGACACTGGAATAAAATGTCTCACCATATTCTTTCGTCCCTGTTCCGCAAGCGCTTGTCACTCGCTGTTCAACTGATTCTGGACTTCTGCAACATGTTGCAGAAAATAATGGCATCTGGCCAAGTGTCCGTTGGTAGTTTCTTCAGAGGCTTCCGCCAACAACCTGATGGGTTGGTTCGTCCTGCTTACAGAAACTGTATAGGCTGGGATATGGCTTGTGGCTATGCGTGACTTCGGCGTTGTGCCACTCGGTTGCACAAATCCGGTCTTGCTTCGACCTCCGAGTCGCAGCAACAAATGTCATGAGTCCATGATATCCACCCTGCTCAACCATGAAAGAAGCGGTCTAATAGTTGCAGGACAGACAGAGGGCGTCGCGTAAGCACATTCTTCAGTGGAAATTTCACACGTTATTCTATATTGACAACTCCAGCACAGATATTGGCATTTTCAGAGTTGTGAAGGGGTTGCCTTTTTCTATCCGTTCCGTGCGGACAGCGTGCTTCCGTAGCCGTCCGGGTATTTTTCCGTCCCATATTCGCGATGTGGATATATGATAGCCCTCACGCCTTGTCGACTTTAGATCATTGCTCCATATTGTTACAATCTTACATATTTCATGCAGACACTCTATCAACCACTCCTGGACATATTACCCCAGATCATGTCGCGAAATATGTCGTGTCTGTTAGCAGCATGGATCGGCGAACGCATATGAGCTTGCCCCAAGCGCTGGCCGACCGTTTAAGTTCCCCAAAGCCAATCTACCCCATGGGGACGCACGTGTACTGCTGTTCATGAACACCGCCCGTTTGGTTGATAGTTGATGATGAGCAACTTCACACCCGACTTTTTCTCGACACACATGAACAAGAACAACTCCGTTGTCAGCAATTCGTTCGAGCAGACGGCTAAAAATGCACTATCCGACCACTATCGGGTAGCTGCTATCAATGTGGAGGCGGACATTTCAATTGCGCATACTTCCAGCTGTTTGGGATGCGCTCGGACAGCACTGGTCCGTGGACTTGAACTCACGACTGTGCATATCTGCTGTAGCTCGCAGGTCGTCTTCCGCAAACTCCCCGTGGGGCAGACTCTTGGTGTAGTATTCCGCTAGTGGCCAAGATAGTATGAGACTTGGCGGAGCTGTGATAGGCTACGCAGCTCATAAAGACCCTGGCTCTATTCTGATCTCAACAACGGACTCGAGACGAAGCTCGTACGCTAGAAATTTCTAACCCTTCTCTAGTTTAAGCCGCACGAGGAGATGCATGCTTCGCAGAAGCGCCATGTTCTGCTTGCATAACGCTCGGTGCTTCCCCGCATAAAGACCCATCTAAATCTTGGGGAAGTCTGGGCCCTTCTTGGCCTAGCACCAACTGTCACGTCCATCTGTCCATCTCTGAAGACAATATCACGCGCTCGCCCGTCACCAAGGAACTTGTGGCTTGCCATGGCCAGTTGGTGTGTCTTCGATGGCGACAAGAGCGCAAAGCGTCAGGCTGGTTTCTGGGCTTGTCACCGGACCTCAAAGTGAGTAATGCATCTGCCGGTGAGAGTCTCCAAATGCGACTTCTTGCTTTCAATTAGGGGTTTTAAATGTCTTGGTAGATGCAGTTTTCCTTCCCAGAGTAGTATCTCGTTGGTCGCTCAATATCTTACCGTTCAGCCCTCTGACTCGATGCAGAATGCGTACAAGATCAAGAAGTGGATTGTAACAAGGTCAGACAAAATGCAAAGAAGACAACCTGAGGTTCGCCACTGATACCAAGGCGTCAATCCTCGTATCATGGCAACTACCGGGTTCATAGCGAAGAGCACTGGATCGGTGGTAGCAGAAAGGGTAAGGCCAAATGTCGGACCAACGCCCCAGGGAACCAGTGAAATTTATGAGCTAATTGGAGAGCGGGAACCTAGCTGTGCCGAGCAATTGTCTGAGTGGTCTAAACCTCCGACCCATCACGCCTCTCACAATACTTCACATGCAAGCCTGAGGCTGAGTCGGGCAGAATTGGTCTCAGAGTATCCACTACACCCTAGCGTCCATGCTTCGAGGACTTCAGGTTCCAAGACGGCCGGGAGAAGCGTGCACAAGTGCCTTGGTGCGCGTTAACAAGGTCACAGTGTCGGCTAGTCGAGATTACTCGGGTTGCTATGAAACTAATGTAGGAACTGATGTGTCGCACAGGGTGTGATGAACATTGATTTTGTATAAAGATCAGCTCCGCATCCCCAGATTTTACTCCCCCAGATCTTCAGTGGATTCTGAAGATTGACTGGCTCTTTCTGCTCCTCTGCATTGCTGTAAGAACCTTGTGTTTTGCGGTCGAAACACTTCTCTCTACCGCTTTCAATACGAACACTAGCCACCATGTTCTCCTCTGAGAAGAAGGAAAATGAGGTTGTCATGCTCGAGCAGCAGAGAACCAACGATGACGAGTTTCAAAAGTCTACACCCATTGTTGACAAGGTCGATTACTCAGGCGCTTACGAGGTTTGTTCACTACCTTGTCCCAACAATGAGCAGTCCTTACTGACTACACCCAGAAAACCGATCCTAGGGAAATCGCTCTCGTAAAGAAGCTCGACCGCTGGATCATGCCCATGTTGTGGTCCATGTACTGGCTCAACTACCTTGATAGAAATGCCATTGCACTCGCTCGTCTTGACGACCTTGAGGAGGACCTCAATCTCAGTAGCACAGAATACCAAACCTGTGTGTCCATTCTCTTCGTCGGTTATCTCCTGGGCCAGATACCCTCCAACATGTTCCTCAACCGAACTCGTCCTTCTCGCTACATGGGTTGCTGCATGATGCTCTGGGCTGTCGTCTCTGCTCTTACTGCTCTGGCCAAGGATTTCAAGGGTCTCCTGCTTACCCGTTTCTTCTTGGGTGTTACTGAGGCACCTTACTACCCTGGTGCTGTTTACCTTCTTTCAATGTTTTATAACCGTAAGGAGGTTGCCACTCGTATTGCCATCCTCTACACCGGTAACATTCTCGCCACTGCCTTTGCTGGTTTGATTGCAGCTGGTATCTTCCACGGACTCGGTGATGTTGCCGGTCTCAGTGGCTGGCAGTGGCTCTTCATCCTTCAGGGTGTTGTTACCTTCGTCATCGCTATCGGTGGATATTTCCTCCTTCCCGACTTTCCCCACAATACCTGGTGGCTCACCCAGGAAGAGCGCGATCTTGCTGTCAACCGCATGGCTCTCGACACTGTTGGTAAGAGCGAGAACACTAGTGTCTGGGTCGGTTTCCATCAGGCCGCCAAAGATCCCATGGTCTGGATCTTCGCTTTCATGGCACACATGCACTTGGCAGCCAATGGTTTCAAGAACTTTTTCCCCACTGTTGTCCAGACCCTTGGATTCAACAAGACTATCACTCTTGTCCTTACATGCCCACCTTATCTTATTGCCGGTGCTGTCACCATTGCTGTCTCTTGGTCATCCGGAAAATTCAACGAGCGCACATGGCACATTACAATTTCTAAGATCGTCGCTACTATCGGGTTTCTCGTTGCATGTGCGCCCCTTGGTGTTGCAGGCCGCTACGTTGCCATGGTCATTTTCACCATCGGTACATACGGTGTCAACTCTCTCATCCTGGGTTGGTGCGGTTCCAGTACGTATTTCCATTCACGCTACGATCAAAAACAACTTGCTAACATAGATGACAGCTTGCGGTCAGACCCCCGAGAAGAAAGCTGTCGCTATCGGTATCGTCACTACCATCATGAACGCTTCCTTCATCTGGACTCCCTACTTGTGGCCCAAGTCTGACGCTCCCCGTTATGTGATTGCGCTCTCTTCTTCGGCTGCCTTCTCCATTGCCACCTTCGCGACTGCCTGGGTTGCCAAGATCATTCTCATGCGCCGCAACAAAAAACTCCGCGAGTCTGACGATGAGGTCCAGACCTTCTTCGTCTACTGAGTGCTCATAATTCCAACGCCCGGTGGATACGAGACTTCTTACGAACTGTTCACAGATACGGAAGGGAATAGATATGATCGATCCATGATTTATGACTGTTTATTTGAATTGCAATATATCGTTATATCTTGTATAGAGCGTGTCTGCTCCTAGATACAGTGTTGTTAATATGAAGCCGTTAATGTGCAAAAAAAAAATGTACCACCTTGTTGTGCGATGGTTGTGTTTACCATTCCCTCTATCCCTTTCAACACTTTGCATGCTCGTCTTCTGATATTAATGGTAGCTACCACTGCAGTTATAATGTTTGTTGAGAAAATGAGTATTCAGTACAGATTGATTGAAGGAACGTTTGTGTGGTACACAACCAAGGATCGGATGGTTGCTCGTGACAACCTACATAA